>JAQFYM010001983.1:0-27069 GCA_034694785.1 Agrenia bidenticulata | reverse complement strand
TACTGCTATAATGTAAATACAAGTTTTATATTGTTTCCTTAACTTTTCAATGACTCAAATACAGTATTTGACTATGAAGTATATTTACGTCATTACTACCGGAAGGGTTATAAAATCATAACGTATATGCACGTCAAAACTACACAAAGGGTAAGATAGCAATGACTTATATACACGTCATCATCGCAGTGGGAGTTAGAGGATTCGAACCGAAGACCAAAAATAATATTTAAATTTTTACACCGTTATACTAAAGCTATAATATTTTAAGCATGTAACAGTTTATCTTTTATTTTGAACTGCATAAGATAGTGTAGAATCAGGCCCGTAGATAAGAGGGCCCCCGTACCTAGGGGCCCCCTTTTCGCCTTTTTTTTGTAAATTATATGATTATAAATCATTTTAAAAATATATATTTGTTTTACTTGTTTCATTTATTCTTCTGTGTTAACCGAAATAGGTTTTACCTCTTTTTATTAGTTTTTTTTTGTAAAAAGCCTCCTTTTTTTTTATAAAAAAATTGGTTTGGGGGCCCTCTTTTTTCGAATTGTGGTTTCTGGCTACGTGCCTGTGTAGGATGCTATGAAAAACATATAAAATAGTAATAAAAATTTACGAGGGTGTAACAAAAAGCTGCAAATTAAAATTTTTTGTCTTTATTTGGTATATAGTAGTATATCATATGTTAACACTCCTGTACTTTCGTAAGAACACTTTTCCCAATGTTACGGGTACTCCATTTACATTAGTTGAAATTTGGTTACCGTTACTTACCGTCACTATACGGTAAGTTACCGGTAAGTGGGTAAGTAAGTATAGAGGTGCCTTTGTTAATTCGTATTAATTTAGGTAACTAAAGGTAGAATAGAAAGAAGCAGACAAACTAATTTCATTGTTTGAATTACGCCTACATCACACACATTAAACCTTGTTTAATCAATTCCAAAGGATTTTTTTAATTTTATATTGATCAAATTGCAAAAAAAAATAGAAAGCAATGTATTTTTATAAATCCGATAGGCCTTTGTTTTGTTCAAAAGAATGTACATACGTTTTTATAACCCTGTTGTATATCTTTATGTATTATATCGGCTGTATATGTGTGTATTTAATTATATTGCAAATATAACGGTTTTACTTGTTATAACACAAACAAATACTCACAATAGACCAAAATAAGGAGTTTTAAACATAATATGCGCTTTTTATGTAGTAATATTATAAGTCCGTGTAAAAATTGTTAATTTTAAATTACAAAAACTTGTGTAAAAAAAAGCATAGTCGTGCAGTTTGTTCGGTTTTTATAGGCATATTCTTTGTTTTTATTCTGCGATAAATCTTTAATTTTTTGTAAGTAATTGCAAGTTTGTGCTTTTTTTAGTATTATAATGTGCAGTATGTATGAATACTATTGAATTATCAAAACAATATGAAACAACAACAAAGTTTTGTATACATACACAAATAAATATACGTGAATACATAATAATTACTTTTTTAAAAAAATTAGTCTTTAAAAAACTTTATCTTTTATATTTTATGCTTGATTATTTTATTCGTACTCTTATATATAAAATAAGTATAAAATAGCTATTTTAGGTATTTACAAAACAAATAACAGTAAAGTTGATATTGACTAGCGAGAAATACGTCATTTAAACAAAATGTAACTTTTTTGCAAAAAAGTAAAGAATAATTCATTTTTTTCTGAGTTCTACTCAAAAAACTGCTTTATGGTCTTAAAAATGTAAAAAAAAAACGGTTACATTTGTTTAATATAATAGAAAAAGTGCAAAATAGGCTAATTTTACAAAAAAACAACAATATCTAAAGGTAAAAATACACAATTCTAAAATAGTTTTTACTGCCATTATATGTTCCCTGTTTTTTTTATTGGGGTAATTATAAAGCCCTTATATGGTTACGGTAACTTGAAAAAATATGCAGTAAGTTAGCGTACTCAAAACTTATCGGTCCCTTCTTTATGAGTAACCTACCAAAGTTTTTTGGACGAACTCGTAACATTTGCACAAACGCTTATGTAAGTTAACATTTATTGTTTAACATTACTTTTTTATTATTTTAAGAAATAAACGCATTAGAAATTGTTTATTAGTCTTTGTAAGTTCGAAAAACCCCCGAACTGTAGTTAAAAATTTTAAAACTAGTTAGTTTTTTCAAAAGGTTTAGATTTTTCCATTTAAACCCATTAGAGACGAAAAATATCCTATTGCGCGATTTTTTTACTGTTGGATATGCGGAAACACTATAGGTGCAATTTTATATGCTAAAATGGCGGAATAACTGTAATGTGCGATTTTTTTGTGCCGGATTGACAGAAAAATACATATTTTGCGTTTTTTGCATTCCGGATCATAGGTTATACACATTTATGTGCGATCTTTTTCACGTCGGATTGGCTTAAAAAACACATATAATTTTGCTTGTTCCTATCGTTTTATCCATAATCACATAATTAACCGATTTTTTAGATTTCGGATTGGCGGAAACACACATATATATATGCGTTCTTCTTGGATTGGCGGATCCACAAAAAAACGATGTTATATGTCGGAGTGGCGGAAAAGTCATACGCAAATAAAACTTTTAAATGTCTAAAATCGTATAGTTACCACATAAACAATAAAAAATATTTTCTTAGTAATGCTCATAATCACAAAATAAAAAAAAAAAGAAAAGTAAACGTAAACGTAAAAGAGGGGATGACGAAGTCAACAACACAATTTATGCATGTTTTTGTGTTTTTTTTTATATGCTCATTTCACCAAAATAAAGATATAAGAATTGAAAAATATACAAAAAATAATCAATTACGTTATAAAACAATTTAAATACATCAAAGAAGAATAGATATAGTTTTTTTCTTTAAAGCAATTCATATCCTCAAAAATAAAATATAAATTACACATATAATATTACTCATACATAATGATTTCGCAAAGTGATTATACATTAAGATAGATACAACGTCAAAAACAAAATTTAAGTATTTATTTATTTTTCATTTTTCGTTTTTATTTTCATGCATATTTCACAAAAATAAAAATTATGAGAATTGATAGTAACAACCAAAAACATGCTTATCTCATAAAATTGGGCAATAATAAAGCATTGATTTTTTGGATTTTTTCTAAAAATCCATTAAAAATCCTCATAAATAAAATTAATATTTCTTCTGGCATTTACCCCATAATCACATAATGATTTACAAAAGTGAGCGTAAAAGGTCGCAATAGAACTGTCAACAACAAAATAATAGACTAAAACTTATATATATTTTTTTATTTTCATGGTATATTCACAAAAACAAATTAAACGAATGTTATAATCATACCAGAACATGCTTCATCGCATTCAAAAATTGTCAATAATACAACATAGAGGTTTGAATTTAGTTTAATTGCTTAAAACAAGTAAAATCACAACTTATAAAATTAATATTCCCCCTGACATTTTTTTTATAATTACATAATGATTCAAAAAAGTGATTGTAAAGGAGTAAAATTAAGATTTTAACAATAAAATTTAAGCATATAAATTTTTTAGTTTTGTTTTTATTTTCATTCTCATTTCACAAAAATATAAAATATAAGAATGCATAGAAACAAACAAAACCATGCTTCATCCCATTTGAAGATGGTCAATACTAATCATAGAGTGATGAGTTTTTTTTCTGAAATGCATTGCAAGATCTTATAAATAAAAGTATCACTAACCGATTTCAAATTGAATGAAGCATTTTTTGGTATTTTTTTTTTTGCATTTTTTCATTTTAAATTTTTGTGCGCTGAAAAAAAAAATAAAAAAGTAAAATTTTAAAAAGAATTATGGCTTTTTAACATTGTTTTTGTTTTATTTACGCATTTTTTTGAATCATCATGTGATTTGTAATAACTCCAGGGTGTAATAATAATTTTATTTATGTGATTATTAAATTGATTTAAGTAACCATAACCAAATGCAGAACTAAATGAGCTTTTTTTGTACAATTTTGTTTAAGATAGAGCATGTTCTAGTTGTTTCTATGAATTCTTATATTTTGTATTTTTGTAGTACAGTCGTGTGCAAAAATTAGCCCCAAAGTGTCTAAAAAAATTTATGATTCTTAATTTTTTACATTTAAACTAGCATATACCAGATACAACCTTTTAGTCAAAATTTAATTTTACAAAGATTTTGAAAAAAAATTTTTGGAAAAAAATTTTCGACTGAAAAAAAAAGTAAAAAAAAAATATATGTACAAAATGTTTTTTTGAACACAAAAAATGTACCGGTAAGGACTACTTTTTTGTTAAAAAATAAAGACACTTGAAATTTTTTAGACACTTTTGGGCTAAAATTTCGCACATGACTGTATTAGTGATAAATATGGAAATGTAATTTATAAAAAAATGGGAAATCGCTTATCTGTAGTGCTGATCAGTAGTAAAAATCGTCGGGAAAATGAGCATTGGAATCGGTCGTTTTTATTAAAAGGCCCGATATTTTTTAATTTTCTGCTGTTAAACTTCTTGAAAAAAAAGAGAAAAAAACCACATAATAAATTATAAAACACATTTATTATGAAGTGGATTTGTATATTGTATTTATAATCATGTTTTTGCGTGACTGAACGAAAAAAATCGTTTTTTAAAGGACATTGATGATCCGCCACTGTTGCTAATATAGTAAAAACGAAACCACACTATATTAGTATAAGCTTTTTTGTAATAAAAATTTAGTGATTTTATTTTGGAGTTATAAAAAAAAACAAATACGATTTGATATTAAATTCAAAGTACACTGCTGAATGTTATGCACTTAATTTATTTTTCCCTAAGCAGGAAAAAAATTAAACACATAAATTCATAATAACTCCTGTTAAATCTCATCTATATATAGCATTTCAGTTTTTTTTCGTCAAGTTAAACTACAGGAATAGAAAGCAGAAAAAAATAACAAGGTCAGAATGTTACTCTATATATTTTATTGACTTAAGTCATGCTACCTCAAACTATTAAAAATTAGTGGGTCGATTTTACATCTGGGATGTAAGTAAAAACACCGTGCTACATATTAAAACAACGGGTTTTAAATTATTCTTGCTGTTTATGTCTCTATTAAACGAGACTGAAGCAGAGACAAAACATGAATAAGAAAACACTGACAAAACCTAGAAACTCCCGTCCGTGTTATTACCTGTTTTTTTTTTTGGCCCGTAATAAAATTGCTTTTACATTTTATGCTAGGTTATAAGCATTAATATTTTTATTTTTCACACAAAAAAAAAAACTTGCGATTGCAACAGCTAAATGTTGTACACAGGTAAGTTATAGATCTATAGCTTAAAAACATGACAATAACAGTATAAGTGTTTTCTGGAATTATACATAAGTGTAGAAATTTACTATGTACGAAAAAAAAAAATCATGTTTGCGTGCTAAGCGAATATTTGCGTATTAAACATATATTTGCGTATTTTTACGTGTTTTCAATACAAAAACTTGCATAAAGCTATCTTTCAAAAAAGTGATTAGCCCATTTAATTTACATATGTCTAGTCAACAAACTGTCATGTGGATCTTAAATGTTTAAAAAGAGAAAGTGATTGAAAGTTTAATATAAAAAAACCAAAAAACGCACCTGACGCAGAATCTTTATCACAAGTATATATTTGTGATTAGATGACATGTTAAAGCTTTAGTGAATGCAGATGTACACTTTTTTATACTAAAAAAGTTTATAAAAGCAAATCATGTAATTATTTGTGCTTAGTAAAGACAAGCAAAAGTTTTTTTTTACATTTCTTTTTAAATTTTTTATTGACAATATATATAAATATTCATTGCATAAAAGGCGATCAATGCCTTATATAGACGTAATGTTTAAATTAATTTGTTTTTTGTTTCTCAATTAATGAATTAATACTTTGTTGGTTTAAAATATGTATGTTTTATCAATTTAAAATATATAATATATGCAAGACTGTAAGATTTGCCTAATAAACAACCATTCTAAACGAAATAAAAGTTTCTGCATGATAATTAAAAACAATGAAATTAGAAACTTATGTGCATTACATGCCTTAGCTAGTTTTTATTGCTAAATATCTATATTATAACCTTAAAATGCAATTATATTTTATGATAATGATAATAAAACATAAAAAAATAAAAGAAGTATACAAAACAAGCAAACCTGTAACAAGAAAAAATCTTTGTTCACTGCAATGGACACAGACATGTTAGAAAAAACTTTACTTCTAATAAAAAATCTTCCAAAGTAGTACGTGTAAGAAACTTGTATATTTTTTTTCTTATACTTGTTATCGTTCGGGTAAATGTTACAACTGCTTGCAACTTATAGTTTATATATAAAGGGCCTAAACTGTGAAAAATACCGAAGGTTTTTTTAGAATTTAAATTGCCGTAAAAATGTAAAAACAACATGTTGTCTAGTTTTTTTGTATTCTTGTCTTTTTTATCGTCCATAGTATATTTAAAAAGATTATAACTAAATAGAACATATATTTACGATAATACTCAACTTACTATAGTTTGAAAGAAATATAACTTTTTGTTGATGAATTTTTTTAGCCAAGGTGCGTATAAAAAAAAATTACAAGTTGTAGAACAAATCGCTACGGTAAGTATAGAAAAGAAAACTAAAATCAGTTTTACTTGTATGATACTTGAAATCAATTAAGAGTAAGCGCAGAACTGCTGCTTGAAACAATTTAAATCATTAAAGGCTTCATAAATGGCGTTTTTTATATGCAAAGAGCCTAGTTGTCTATAGTTTTAAACCAGTTATCCAAAATAAACTAGAAAAAAACTACCCTTATTTTAACGAAAAACAGATATCAAGATATTGTATAGCCATCTGTAACAATTGCGGTTAAATTTATAAGCATCTGATTAACATAGTTTAAAATGCATTTTTTTAGTACGAAAATATATTTTAAGTCTCTTTTAATGCAAAAATACTTTGCCTTACTATTCAGTGACATACCCGGTAATTTTTGAGCTAGGGGGATGGTCTGTCTTTTTGTAAAAAGATGTGCTTAAACACGATTTAGGGACGTTTAAAACTTTATAATTTTGTTTTGAATTATTTTTAATATAGAGGTGTTAATATACATTTTTATAATTGCAAAAAAACCTATGCACAAAATACACCCCGCTTAATTTCAGGCGGTAAAAATTTATATAGCAGGGGGAGGAGGGTTGCATCGCCTCCTCTTACCCCACTTTTGGGTAAGCCACTGTGCATGATATTTGTATATTGATTTTTAAAAGAGTAATAAAAAATGGAAGGTTACTTTTTTTTTGTACAAATACAGTAAAGAGTAAAAATGTATATTAACATTACAAAAGAACATAGAATATTAATTGAAAAAAAGTTGTTGCACAGTGTTTGTTTCTGCAATACTTTTTGGATTGCGTATAAAGATTTTGGATTTATATAAAAATACTTTTAAAACATGCGTTGTTAAATATTGCGTTTTTTAATGTTAAAGAGACCCTTTAAAACGACAAGTACGTTGTAAAAAGAGAAAACCGATGATGGATACTATCTTTAAACTATTGATCTAAATAAAAAGCCTTTGTACTTTTCTATAAGTAAAAGACAAAGGGCTACCCACGTTATATTTAAATCATGGTTGCCTTGATCCTTAAAGGTCAAAAAAAGCTTTTATTTATGAAATATTGTAGTATTTTTTTTTAGGGTTAACGTAAAAAACCATAAAAAAAAACAACGTAAAAACCTTCCTTAATCTCATGATAAACGCCTGATTTTTCTAACCCCTATAAGGTTCTAAAAAAAGATGTAAATAAAAGCATATTTGTAATTTTCAATTTTTTTAGTTTACCATAATAGAAACTAGCAGAAATACATTTTTTATACAAAAAAAGTAACCCCGTATTATATAATATCCATATTATATGTAGATTTTTTGTCCGCCATGACATATGACCAGACAGATAGCTAATAATTTTTCAATAAATTTAAGTGCTATATAAATGTTTTAAGTTGTGTTATTATTATATGGAAAAACACTTTTATGTAATTTATACCAATTTTTACATATTACAGAGGTTTGGTTATAGAACATTTTTATAAAATAAAATATTTATTTATTTGCACGATTTCTATATTTGAAGTATTTCTTATCAAGAAATTACATACGGGTTGCAGCGCTAAGGGGTAACAATTTTTTTGACTAATACAGAATAATAAAAGCAAAAAGATCTACAACGTGGTTTTACGACTTAAAAGGATTTTCTAGCCCTAAACAGTTTGCATTAAAAATATTATAAACAGTTTAAGATCAAAACAATAAGTAAATAAATTAACATAATACTCGGAACAGTCATTTGAAATTTATTATCATATACGACTTAATTCAATGCATTGTAATTTTAGTAAAAATATTCATATTTAAATTTTTGTTTTGTCTAGTATTTTTTAAAATTTTGAAGTTTTCGTATAAAGACTAAAAAATGTTTTTAAAAAGATAAAAAGTAAAAAAGTAAAAAAGTGTTATGTATTGACTTTCTTTGCCTTTTGATAGATATCTTTATGTGCCGACATGTTTTTTTACACATAAATTATCGTTTGTACTTAGAGCAGACTTCCTGTATAATGAAAACGTCGCTGTTTTGTCGCTGTTTTGTCATTTTTTGATTTTTGTGTTGTGCCACAATATAATATATTTTAACGTATTTTTTATACAGATATACTGTGTCTATTTAATACTAGAAATATGATTATAACTATACAAGGTAATATTTACTCTAACTGCATTTTTTATGGAAGTTAAATAGGGTTTTTTTGGCGGATATTGCCGCTTTAGTAATATTTCAGACATAAAGTTTGTACTACTGCAATTTTTTTTCCTTTATAAAGATCAAAATAAATCGCGATTTCAGTGACTTAAAATTACAAGGAAATCAGTGTATAGTTTTCATCAAATTTACCCGTCAGTAAAGGTTTTTTTTTGTCGGTGTGTTGAATGTTGTGATTTAGTTATATTGTATTTTGACGGGGAATGACTATTTGTATTTTATTTAGTGTATAGTTAGGTTTTGTGAATATATAAACCTGTTATTAATCTTTTCATTTAATTCTGGTAATGGTAACAAAAAATTTTAAGAAGTAAGAATTCGATTTATACTATATTGTTTCTATGTAAATTATATATTTAAATAACTGTTTCGTTATTACAGTTTGTATATGTGTAAGATATCATAAAAGGTAAATCATAATACATTATAGTACACGATAAGTGTGATTAAAAACTGCTGCAAAAATATGCGTTTATTTTGCTTTCTATTTTTTATATTTTTTCTTGTTATTTTCATTGTATAAAAATATAAATATAAATATATTATCTACAATACAACCAATACACAAAACAAGATAGAACTTGGAATAACTATAACAAAACGTAAATATCAAAAATATTATCATATTTTTATATTTATGTTGTAATACCATTGATATTTTTAAATAAAACACTTGTAACGTAATAATTTACGCGTTTCGAAGAAATCAATAAGTATTTTACTGAATTTGATATGCATATAAATTTGCAAAATAAACGGCTGTAGAAAGACTGGCGTAAAAGTCAATTACACTACTTTTTACTTACGAGAATTGAAAATGTAAACTGTTCATATGCACGCAAACGTTTTATTTGGTTATTTTGTGTTTTAATTTTATTGTATTACATATTTTTTCGCATGTGGTATTACAGTTAATGCAAAAATAAGTTTTTATTAACTCAATTAACAGTTTTATATCGTTTTCTTTGTGGAAACGAAAAAAATCAGCAAGGAAAAAATAATTTGTAATTAAAGCTGGCTTTATACCAAAAAAATTAAAAATAGAAGTAAATTTTATTATCGAAAGCAACAACAGGAAAAATGCATTTAACAAGCATCCTATAGCTTTTTCTGTTGATTATTTACGTATTTGTAATTTTAAGATGTAGATTATGTTCAAAACTACCTTTTTTACAGTGAAACGAACCTACAAAACAGCTTAACTCTTTTAACAGTGCACTTAAAAATACATTTTTTAAATATTTTGATGCTAAAATGCAAATTAAGGCGTATAGTTTTCTCTAGAAAAAATTTTGAAGGTGAAAAACATTATAAATGACAGTAAATTAGGAAGTATGATGAAAAAAAACTAGGTTTACCTAACAAGTCAATAAACCAAAACACTAAACGAGCCGATAACAGTGTTTTTTGTTGTTATCATAAATATCTTTATTCGCATACAAAAATTTTGCAATAAGATAAAATAACATTTCTTATTTATTAATACTGTATTTTATATAAGTTTTAGTGCAAGCAAAAGAAAAATTTAAATTTGTTATTGCTATAAACAAAAATATAAAAGAAAAAAATGGGGTTTTTATCGCTATTGTTTTTTGTTATGACGAGTTATATCTGGTTAAAAACTTACACTGGATCTTTTAAATCCAACTTTATTTTAAAAAAAAATAAAAACGTTTCAAAACTAGTTCTGCTATGTAAACACACGTAAATATAAGTTACCTTTTTTTCTAGTCATTTATTATTTCAAAATATTACCGTTTTCGCATAATTTCCGAAAAAAAATTCTATAATCTGTAGTAAATGTCACTGTAGGACACCAGGACATATATTAAAATTTTCTGAGGTTTTGCAGACGTAAAAAAAGTAACCAAAATACTAAAAATATATACACACTTTTGTATAAATTTCTACAAGAAAAGGTAGTTGTTAAAAAACATATATGCAACATAAATATACCCTTCCTTTAATTGAGGCAAAAAACTTGTTGTATGAAGGAAAATAAAAATATCGTCCACAAATTTCTAATAAAAAACCAAAATAATTATATATAATAGAATTATATAAAACCGTTAAATTCTCAATTTTTTAATAATACACGCAATTTTTGTGAGCAAGTCATATAAAAAAACCTCTAAAATTTACACACAAAATTCCTTATAGTAATTTATAAAATCATTTTAATTAGTATTTATGTACATGGTTTGTTTCCTGTTCTTTTTTTTTGTACCGTACTCATTTTTAAAAGTATGCATATTATAGATAAAAGGAACAAAAGTGCTTTTAAAAATGTCATCAAAAACAAACATGTCAAAATAACTTTGTGTGACACCCCTGCGGTGCAGCATACTGCATTTTTATATCATTCTTTATATGACATATGTTGTGTAGATTAATCGCATTTTCAAATTATAAAAGTGGAATGTTAAACTAGTCTTAGTGCACTTTATTCTACCATTGCGTTGCAGGCTTTTTATATAAGTTTGTTGGGTGACTTTGGTGTAAGAAAACAAAAAAAACAGTAATTAAGTCTATATTTAGATTTTAAAAAATCCAAATTACTTAAAACATAACACGGTGTAATTAAAAGTATATGAAAGAATAGAAACTTTTTTCCAACACTGACACAAGTTTTTTTGAGTAAGCATTTATATTACGCAACACAATTTTTTTTTTTTGATTCTACAAGTAAATTGCCAAAAAAAGATATATTTTTTTCTAAAAAAAAACACTTGTATAAATTTGCATTTATCTTTATTTTGTTTGTGTATATTATAACAATTTTTCAACTGCTTTTTGACATGAAATAAAAAATGTAATTTTTTTTAGAAAAAACTGCAACTGTCTAAAGCAAAAGAAAAAATAAACTGCAGTATAAACTTAACATATAGAAAGTTGAACAAAAAAGTAGCTTTTATTTTTTTTGCGTTGTAAAAACAAAGTTAGGATTAGTTAAGAAAAAATAATGATTAAAAAAAACCATTTTTATGTTTTAAATACAGCAATGACATAGTCTATGCAGTAAATTTGCTTTATCAACTTCATGCATACATTTTATGCACGTTTTGCACGGTATAAAGATTTTACATAGCCTTTACAAAAATATTTTTTATCTGCATAAAATCTCGTACCTACGACGATTTGTCTCAAAAAACCCTTAAGCACGTCGTTTTCATTTACATTGTAAATATCCCGTATTTTAATTACACTCATTTTTATATAAATTCTTTATGACTTGAAAAATGGTTTTTTATATATACATTGTTTTATTAAAACAAGGCACAAGTAATTAAAAATCGTCTTATTCTACTTTTTTTTAAAACCTCAACGAAGTTATAAAACATATTTTTGGATATCTTTTGTTTATTTTGGTCTTTTTGCAAAATTAATAAGATAAAATGGTACGCAATATATTTTCGCAAAAGTTATTTATATATTCCATAATAATTTCCCAACAATGCTGTAATATTTATCTCTAGAGTTTCAACATAGGTTTACACATTTTTAAAAGCATCAAATTTTAGTTTAACATCATTTAAGCGGTAAATCTCGAGATCTCTGGAAATCAGCGACTAAAAACCAAAAAAAATAGAATATGCACATATTTTGCACTATATATGTATAAGGCGATAAAGTTAGTAGCCTATGAAAAGATTGAGTTTGGTTTGAACTTGTCTTTATATAATCAGACTTAACATATATGGTTAGTTTTATGATTTTTTGTTACAGTTTTGATCATTTTTTTGTTTTAAGTAAATATATTTATAAGGTTTAATATTATATACTATGAAATATGTACTTGATAAAATTTATAAACATATAAAATAGTTAATTTACATATATTTTTTTTTAATTTTCTTCTATAGTCGTCAATATTTATTTAAGTTAAATACTAAATGGCTTCAAATCTATTTACAACGTATATTAAACGTCTTGCACTTAACTTATATGATAAAACTTTACATATTTATTACTGGTAATAATCGTGAACTTTAAGTATACTATTTTTACATAAAATTTATATGTAAAATTATATTAAAACGATAGTGTAGACCTTTTATTTATATTAGAATTTTACCATATGTCCAAAATATATTTTCTAATTTTTTAATACTCAACTAGAGTATTTTAGATATTACTATGGTGTAATATTGTATGAATAGCGTATATTCGTAGCAGAAATCATTGGAAAAACATACTCTTTTAACTTAACCTTATATAAACTCAATATAGAGAAATGTACGACCATGTTTTTTGCAAGAGCATTGACGCAATGAAAAGATACAAAAATATTATGGCAGATACAGCATTGTTGCTGTTACAAAAGATATCAAAATTATTCGCATTCACACATAGATTAGCCAAAATAAAACATAATAGAAGGCAGAAAAACAACTGTATACATGTGTTCGATTTTTTAAAAAAAAAAGACTTTTTGGAGAAATACAAAATTTTAAATAAAGCAAGTTAATTTTTTTGTTTTTCGGGGTAAAAGTTATTACTGATAAATATATTTATTTGTATTCTTTTTCTTAAACATCAATTTTTTATAAAAAAAATCGATTGCTTTTTTTTCATGTCGTATTTGTTAGTTTATCCTATATCAAAAGTTATTAAAGTAAAGTTTACATATTACCGTAAAACATAGGCCAATGTTCTTACAGCTGACAAAAAGGTAACATTAAAAAGTATAAACTATGAAAAAAAAATCAAAATAAAAAAGTTGAACTTGTACATATTTCGTTTTATAGCGTTTTGTATGCTTAAAACACATTTTTAAGTGGAGTTGTTGCATATAGTAATGATTTCTAGTATTTTGTATTTCTAGTACAGTGGTCCTTCTCATGTGTTGACAAAAAGACAAAAAATGTAAAAATTTTTTTATAAGTCGTAAAAAAGTATTTACTGTTTTTTATTTTCCTTTGTAACGCGACTAAACATGCGTTCTCAATATGGAATCATAAACATAAAAAACACTAAAAAACAAGCTCAAAACTTAAAAAAGATAACCGGTAGTAGATTTAAGCTTAAAAAGGGTATAATAAAATTTTCTATACTTAAAAAATATAGTTTTAAGCATTTTCACGAAATTATTTCACTATTGAGAGCTTTCATAAGTATAAGATTGCACTGTTTGTATATATTGGCAGAAGGCAAGCATATTTACATTGCAAAACGTAATTTTTCAGTTGTGCGGCATCTATTTTATAAAAATGTATTTTTTTATTAAGTGAAATACCACAATTTAAAAAATAAAGTAATTATGCAGTATGTCGAGTTTTCGGTGGGCTTTTGGTACGCTTAGTTGTCTTATCCTTTTTGTTCTTACAATCATTCTTATTAAAGAGTATATTTTTAGTTGCTTGTAGGTAATTTATGAAAGTATTTGTGTAATATATTTAGTCTTTATTAGACAATGTTCAATAAATTAATCCATAAATCACGTTTATAGTATAAAATACAAAAAGTCAACTATGGCTTGAAAAAAATAGATATTTGCGCAAGATTCTTTTGTAAAAAGTACTTCTTACATTCTGAATATAGAAATAATCACGAACAATTGCAAACAAACGTAAAATGGTTCATATATACACGATTTTTTTGATCAAAGAAAATATTTAACGTTTTTTGTTTTAAAAAAAGATTTTTTTTTGTCAAAACTCAAAATAAATTTGTACCTCATTAATTTTTGAAAGAAATGCTTATTTTACAGTAAACAGGTTAGTTTATATTTTTTATCCACATGTTAAATATAAATATCTTATATATTTTATATATATATACTCTTTTAAAAAGTGTTTCTATTCATTTTTTATAAATTTTTTTTGCATACAAGCTTCGTTCCATCAAAGTCAGCTGAACTAAAATTTGCCTGAATTATTAGACCCTAACTTTTTTGTTGTTATACTTGATAGCTCTGATATTACCGGAAGTGTATATATACTTGTCCGTTTTTTTAAAAATTTAAAACTTATTATAAAGAAATGTTAAAAAATTTACACGCAAACAAAGAAAAATTCTTATTACGACTAAAAACCTTATTTTTGTAAAGGGTATCCTGTGTGATATTCTTGAGACACTTTTAAGTAAAATAAAAAACTTAAAAACATTCTCAATACTAAAAAATAGTATAAATTAAGTAAATCAAATAAATTTGAGTGCACAATATTTACTAAGATTTTATGCTAAAAAACATAGCAAATCGGGCAAAAATACGATAATCGTAACGAAAAATATATCTACATGCATGAGAATTCAATAATTCATACCCACTTATTTGTAAATTGAACTGTAATATAGTGTTATATATTTACTATGCAGCAGAGAAAGGTTAGTTAAAAGTAGAAGATGGGTATAAATCATAATTACTAATAATACATATTAATAACATATTAATAATAAATTAATAATAAAACTATATAGCACATTTGCCTTATTAAATTTTGCTTTTAAGAACAAGAAATTAAATAAGAACATGCAAAATCCACCTCTACCTGCCCCTAAACGAACTCGTAAGAAGGCAAGTATAGTATGGCAGTTTGTCTCTTTTATAACGGAAAATAGATTTTCTTGTAACTTTGCAGTTATGAATGCAATTATAACAACCAAACTCATTTGATGCTCTACCACATTTACAATACCCATCCTCAAGAAATTAAAAATGACCCACAGGGTTTTGTTAATATTATATCATCTGAAACGCCCGATAATCATCTCGCGAAACCTATAATAGAAGATTCTCTATCATTTTCAATTTTAGATTCGAAAAATTTTTAATAAATGCAAAAAAAGAGTAGACCCAACATATAGCCCGCCTTGCCGAAAAACATTTTCAAATGTCATTGTACTAGATTATTATGAAGAAACAAGACTTTATATTCAGAAGGAAATTGATGAAGCCAATTATATCAGCTTTACTACTGATTGTTATACATCATCCGCAAATAACGCCTAAATGGCAGTTACCTGTCATTATATTGATAGTTCATATTTACTTAAAAGTTATTTGCTTCAGTTAAAATTTTTCCCAGAATCTCATACAGGATTGAATATAAAAGAAAAATTTAAAAATACACTTAAGAATTTCAATATTGAAAACAAATTTACGACAGTTGTTCACGATGGGGCTGCAAACGCAAAAGCAGCCTATACTGATGCAAAAAGCAAAATATTCTTTGCTTTGCACATTCTGTGCAACTGGCAATTAAAAAAGCTTTACAACAAGAAGAACTCGAATTTATTTTATCAACATGTAGATCAGTGAACGGCCACTTTAAACTTAGCACCACTGCATCAGAAATATTCAAGACACAGCAAACTTTACATAATGATGCCCCACAGTGCCTTATTAAAGATGTATGCACACGCTGGGACAGCACTAATCACATGCTAGTTATATTCTTGGAACTGAAAAGATCTATTATTTCAACATTAGCTATACAAAAAAAGCGCAATCTTATTTATTGTTTTACTGATAATCATTTTTGTTTAATTACATATCTTATATGCCTGCTAGAACTTTTTCATATATGTTACAAGAACTATTTCTGTGCGTGATTATTCAACATCAATAATAATCTGGCCAATGATTTATTAACTTAAGCAATTTATTGACAAAGAAGTGTCTAGATTTACTGATGATATTTTATTTTTTACTTTTTTACAGTCATTGAATACTCAATTATATTATTTAGAAGTAAAATATTTGTCTATGAAGTCACTTCTGCGAAATGTTCCTTTTTTGATCCAAGATACAAATCGATAAAATTCTGTAGCGATAAAGAAAAACATGAACTATACGGTGACATAATAGATGAAATGATCAAAAACCCTCCAGGTAGTAATATAAATTCGATCAGTAATAGCAATCGTAATAGTTCTCAGCTTTGGGAGGGCTTTAATAGTGAAATTGATGAAATTGATAACGATATAATACATGAACTTACCATGTATAAAAAATTGCCAAAAATAGGGTTGTTGTAAGACTTACTTTCATACTGGAAAATTAATTGCAAACAATGTCCTCACTTATCCATTTTAGTCACTAAATATCTTTCAATTCCAGGCAGTAGTGCCTCATCAGAAAAAAATTTTTCTGCAGCAGGGACAGTAGTGGATGAATTAAAGAAATAGATTGAGTCCTTAGAATGTCGAGATGCTAGTTTTTTTTGCGTTTTAATTTTAAATCAATAAAATAAAAATTATATGGTTAAGTGTATTTATTTTTATTATTTTTTTGACACAAACTTTTACTAAAAATGTCTATTTGTCTTGCAATAAGAGTTTATAATAATGAGGACCTGGAAATACAATTATTTTTTATTCATGATGCTCACTCTAAAGATTATCTTTATACTTTAAATAATTCTGTCTCGTCTGTCCTACTCGTATTTCTTTCTTTTATAATATTATGTTCGATTTATTGGTGTTGTCTAATATCTGCTTTACATTCGTCATTTAATAGTGTTTGAAGTGCATGAATATATAAAGATTGTAACATGATAAATCAATAGGCAATTTGCTGATTTATTTGTATGTAGTAAATGTATATTTCATTGTGAGATGTTTCTCTTTTTTTTCTTCCCTTTAAGTGTTGTTTATATTAGTGGTGTCGATTTAATACATTATAAAAAGAAGGGATATAAAATATATATATTGACCATAGAAAAATATTAATAATAACAACTAGTAATTACTAGTTAATAACAGTTATTATTAATCCCATCCCTAGTTTAAAGGTACTGCAAAGTCATTTTATACAAACGATAACGTTACAAAGTTTAATATGACTATAGAAAACTCTTTATTTAAAATTAAAAAAAGAAAATATTTTTTACAAGAGTAAATCTATTTTAACGAGATAAAAGAGCATAAAAAATGACATTATGCAATATATAGCAATATTAATTTCCATATTAAGTTTTTAGACTATTTTTGTACATGTACTTCAATAAAGAAACGTAATCAATTGCTTAAAACAATTTAGAATGTAATTTACTTTTTTTCTAAAATACTTCTTGATAGAACTATACTAGTTTTTTAAACAAAAAGATTCTCGTATACTATAAAAAAGTCTTAAAAGTACAAAAAAAAGTATTTTACATATATAAAACAGTTAAAATTATTAATTTAAATAAGCAGAATTCTATATAGGTGTCAAATATGAGCATATAAGGCAAAAAAACAAGCGTCTAGGAAAGGGGGCCCGTACCTCGGGGGCTCCCCCTTTTACATTTTTTGTTTTAAAATGAAGTTATTAGATATCACGTCTAAAAAAATAAAATAAAATCAGATCGTTTTCGAAATACTTTATTATTTTTTATTAGCATAATAATTCTACGTAAAACAATTTTGGAGTTAAGTTTGAACAAACAAACAGTTTTATTTTGAAATATTATGTGTATGTGCAGCAAATTACAAAAAAAATTATATGTCAAGCACCATTTACACTTAATCTGTAACAAAAAAAAATAATTTTTTGTGTGATATTTTTACAAAAAGAACTATAGACAATTAAAATAGAACAAAATGACTGCTAAAATAGCAAATGTTGAAAGCATATCAACAATTTAAACTGCATGGGTTTTATTTTTTACTAAAAAGCTCTTTAGCGTTAATTCATTAACAACTATTGCAACTTACAAAATTTAAACAAAAGATATTTTTTGGCTGTAAAGTTTTTTAAAATTTTGTTCTATCAGGCAATATAACGAATTATGTGCCAGGTTTTGCACTTATAAAAAAGAAGTATTAAATACTAACAATGACGTTTTTTCTGTATTGAACCAAAATTAAAACTAGTTTGCAGATTTTTTTAGTAAAAAATGCAAAAGTTTACTGAACATAAGTTTACGTAAATTTTGTTGATAAATATATGGGTAAATTAATATGATGATGTGTAAATACGTCACTTTTAAACGGTTTAAAGATATCATTATTGTACAAAGTTTTTTATTTTTGTTATATTCACATATTTTTAATTAATATGAAACCTAAAAGAAAAAACTGTGTAGTTTGTTTATTTCAATAAATTGTTATTTTCCAGGTAGTAGCTAAAGCACGTAAAATTATATGTTTATATAGTGACAAGAGCCGTTTAACATGTTTTAAACATGGGATATATACAATAAATATTTTACTTTTACGCATTTTACAGCCATTACGCACGTCAAAAATACATGATTATATATTTTTTATTGTCAATTAGCACATTTTTTCTTCCTCTTGTGCACCTATATTGCTTGTAATTGTTGTTGTTGTGAAAAAAAAGTTCGTTCATCAAACTATATTTACTTTCTATGGGTTTTTAAGCAGTTATGCCGTATATTTACATTGTCTTTTTGTCCATTAAAAGATTATTTTTAGCGCGTTTTATTCAGGTTTATGTTTTTGATATTCCCCTTTATGCTCCGAATAATAAATATAATGATACAAATTACCAAAGGCCTCAAAATTGTTAAACAAACAAAAGAAGATTTATTAAAGATGAAAATTAAAAATTGGGGTTTTTGTATAATGCCAACAATAATTTATTCTAGATTAGAGCGGCTAGATCTTTATTCATATTTCGCATCGATACCTGTTTTGACAATAAACTAATTTTTCAGTTTTACTTAAAAAATATTTAAAAATCGTTAACCTTATTTTACAAAGCTTTGTAAGTTGTTAACCGTTGTATTTAAGTCAACTTAGTACAAAATTTTTTTTATCATAATTAACATAATAATCTGCATTCAAACACTTTTTTTACTAATATATATAAACCTGATATATTTAAGTTGTTTTTATATTGTATTAATATTCGCTTTAGAATTTAAGTAAAAATGAAAATATAAATTAGCTAAAAATAGGATAAAACACGACAAAATTATTTATAATAGTTTAAAGTTTTTATTTAATAAAGCATAGCAATACTTTTTTTTCATCAAAAATTTTTTACAGATTACAACAAATCGCTGTGGTTTTTTTTACAATGATACTGTTTCTAAAAACGCATACGTTCTTTTACAATGAAAACTTTTATTTAAAAGCCCATAATATTATTATTTTTTCAATGATAAATAGTGTTAAGTACTATAATTTCATATATAATATTATGCAATTGTAAACTTGTACTTCTAAAACGTCTTGTGTAGAACTCAACGACATGATTTGGATATTTTGTTCTATAAAAGCAAAATTGCAGTGGTATGCAATTACAACAAAGCAGTTTATTAGTATAGTGTTTTTTACTCGGTTTTCAATGTAGCCTTCTTGGCCTAAATGTTAGTTTTATTAAAAAAAGAGAAGGATTTTGAAGTGAGACTTTTTTTTTTGTGTTTTCTTGCATAGGAAATGACCTTTAACTGAAACTAATGTTTCTTCTTATTTCATCCAGGAATTTGCCTTGTATGAAATATTTGCAATCTAATCGCAATCCGTGCGTCCCATCACGTTGGCTTGAAAAATGCGAGTCACTTTTGGATTCGTTGACCTACGGCCAACGAATCGCAAATGTGACCGCCTAAAACACATCTTTCACTTTCACCTTTTCTTCCCTGGATTTTCGGGATTTTCTATATGCTTTGTTTACGAATCCAACACTCGTTAGCATCAATAAAATACTCCTAAAAAACAAAAAAACTCCAAAAAGCTTTTTTACAATATTTTTTATTAGCATTGTCTAGAACAACTTCTATTTTTTGTCAGAGTATTATACTGGTTAAAACAAAAAAGAAGTTTAAAACACGACTACAAATCAAAAAAAAAGTATATTATGCTTACTTTACAAAATTTAAAAAAATGACTGTAAGAGTCATTGATAAAAGTAAAATATAGTACTTTTAGGCAGAAAAAATCTAAAATTTATGATAACGTCATTGTAAACTGTTGATTTTTGTCGGGGCCCGTTTTTGTAGTAAATTTACGTGATGGGCTTGCTTTTTAATAATTCCAAGGTTTTGGCTACCTGCCTGGATATAGGATGTGTTTTTTCGTTAGAATATGCAGTTTATATTTGCATTTTATTTTTTTGTCAATAAATTTTTCTATATAAATTTTACTGTATACAAAATTACCCGCAATGATAAATATTTTTATGTTAAAAATAGAAAGCGCGCGGATTTTCCTAAGTTTAAGTGTATAAAAAAATAATGTACGAAAGGCTGCGGTATAAACATTTTAAAAAGGGCATTAGTAATGTATCAGATAAAAATATTTGTTGCATAAAAAGCAATTTTATACAAAGTTTTTGACTTACAGATTTTTTGTAGTTAGTTGTTTGTTATAAAGCGACTTTATTAGAATCTTCTATATCAACAAGATCAAAAAATATTTACGATTTCTAGCAAAATTAACAGACAGTTAAGTTTACTATACTTATATAAATGATAACTTTTTTTAAATTTTGTTTTGACCGTTTTTTCGTTTAGAAGATACTATGTACAACCATAAATAAGAAGAATAAACAAACGAATAAACAAACTAAAATCTATGTAGACAGCATTACAGAATCATAAAAATATTAGTATTGCAAACTCAATGTTTTTCGTGTCAGAACCATTGAAACACAGGAAAAAATATTCGCAAAAGATTTTTTTTGTTGATGTTTAACTTAAATAAAAATGTAATGCTTATTCTTTGTAAAAATCTAGCAATTTTGTAAGTCGATTTTTATTTTTAATATTTAAGAAAAATCCAAGTTTATTTGTCAAAAATAATTAATATAAAAATCATATCAAGTTTTATCTCCTTACATATTTTTTGTTGCGCTTTTATATTTAAATATGATTATCCTATAACCCTGTTTTATTGCATTATTTAATCTTTCAATTTTCAGATTTTAGATTTTTTTTACCCAATAAAAAACCAACCTATCTTGGCATTGCTTAGTCTTGTATTTTAAAGAATAGTTTAAAAACATTTTTTGCACTTTAGGCTCAGTGTTTGCAGTTTTTTATAATAAATCATTCTTACAATTACATTTAAAGTAAAAAAATGCAACTATACACGCTTTTTATTAGAAAAAATAGTCGTGTTTTCTATGTAATGAAAACATCAAAAAAATAAAAAAAACTTTTTTTTTTTGCGATAATATAATAATAAACGGGTTTTTTATTTAAGGTATATTTTAGAGTTTTTTTTACTCTTATCTTGAATCTATATTTTTTGTAGCATTTTTAAAAATACATTTATATAATTCCTGTTGTAAAAAAAGCTGTTTAAATACTTATTTGTTACAAAATTACGCCTATATTTATATATTCATTTTTAAAGGGGTTATCACGGGCATGTCTAATTAATTATATTTTTCTAAGTGGTTATTCTTGGGTTTTAACGATCCTTCGTTATAGTGTCTAGGAAGGGTCGTACAAAATTATTTGAATTCAATATATATATCAAAAAATATATTATCGCCATGTATTCTTTGAATTAAAAATTATAGTATTGAAACTATATCTGTTTAAAAAAATGGGTTTTAGTTGGAAAAACTGACTTTGAATAGCAAGAACCAAAGATCTTTACGTTTTAATATCCATTGTACGTATTTTTTTAGGACAAAAAAGACGTACGTGTGCAAAAAAAGTTGCCAATCCCTATTAATACGTTATTCGCAAACAAAATAATATACATTCATGAATTTTTTTTGCCGGTAGTAGTATAATAGTCAAAAAACGCATATATTTTGTTTATAAATAATTATAAATCGGTGGGGTCATTTTTAATAATTTATCTTTATTTTGTAAATTACTACTAAGTTTTACAAAAAAGTACGTATATATAAATGAAACCAATTACTATCGGCAAATACAGTAATAATGGAATGTCTCATATAAAGTATTGCGCCCGAGAAAAACAAAACAATATATTATAGGATAATTTCTGCAACTAATTTGTTAATCTATATATATATGGGTTATTTGAAAAGAACGTATTTTTAAACTCAATTATGCATAGTACGCCCTCACAAACAACACTATTACCAGCCATGTAGTTTGTATCAATATTATCTTATTTAATAGATGCCGAAAAACAATAGAGGTACTTAATATAGATAGTTTCAATATATTCAATAACAATTCTAAAGATAGCATATGCATATTGCGACGTAACAAAACTTTTTTTTGACTTGTATGTATTAGCTCTAAACATAATTCTTATCTTTATTTAGTTTTTATAACAGAGTGATTTTTTTTTGTTTGTAAACGAATATGCGTGGCTAATAGCGTACGCATATTATATATTTATTTCTAAAAATAATTATATTGCCTAAGCCAAACCAAAAAAAAAACATACAAATACTTTTTTCTAAAAATATTGCACGCTTTTGAAAATACAATACAAACAATTTTAAATTGATATATATAAAAGCATAATTGTAAAAAAAAGGAGCACAAGTTTACCGCTTGAATTTGCAATTAACATATTTTTGGCCATTGTAATTATTATAACTTTTATCTGCTATAGTATAAAACTAAGCACAAAAAAATCTAATTATTTATTTTTCAACAATAATATGCAAAGCTTATCCAGTTTGGGCATATATGTATATACAAAAAAGAATTTTAGCGCGTATATTACGCCTTCTCTTTTTTTTGAAAAAAGGCGATTAAATGAGCGATAAAACATCATAAAAATGATTAAAACAATTTTCATAATTGTAATAAAATATAAGTACAGTAGATTGGGTGAATGCCGCGAGTAAAATGCAGCTTATAAGCATAAGGAAATTTTTTCCGTGCAACACGCAACTATTATTGGTAGCATTTTTATATTTTTTAGTGTTAATAAAACGCATATTATATTATAGTTTTTTTTTTTATAATACAGTATATCTTTTTCTATACCTTGACTTGTTCTACAAAAATCCAAACATATTGTACCTAAATATTTGCCCTTACAATGTTCCGATGTTTTTTTTTTGTATTTTTATTATAAAAATTTTGTTTTTGTGCAAAATTTTTATGCTTTTAAAATCAAACGCATGTAAACCTTTTCTTCATTATAAGAAACATTTTTTCTTTCTCATTTTTAGGCATAAATTTTATATTTATATTTTCAGACAGGCGCGTACCGAGGGGGGTAGGAGGGACGAACCCTCTCCACTTACGAACATTTTGAATGACTGAATGGGTAATGTCGTATATAAATTTCTTTCCCGTGGAAAAATGATTTCTTAAAATTACGCCATATAATAAAAATTGTCTTATAAAAAAAAAGAATACAAGACAGAAATAACTCGTAAAATAAACCATTTTTGCCTTCTCAGTTGCAGTAACTTTTTCATTTTTTTTCTTCTTCTTTCTTCTCCAAATCATGCAAAATCAATGATCCATGATTTGAAAAAGCGGAATACAAAGAAAATAGAACGAAATACACTTATGTTAAGAAGAAAAATTGTAAAAACACTGAAAATGGTATAGATTGGTAATAATCGGTAAACATTGCATTCATTACGAAATCGGGGTGCTTAGTAGCATTTTGATGAAGGCTTAATGAAAACAAGAATATAAAAAAAAATATACATTGAAGAAGAGAAAAAAATTAAACTAGAAACAAATTCTATCTATACAACTAAACAATGGTTTACTGCACCGCAATAAATTATTTTTTTTCTAACTATTTGGCTTAGATAATAGAACGCTAGTCTTAGTGTAAATATACATAGTAAAAAAAAGAAAATAGAGACAAAAATAAATAGAAAAATTAGTATTTTCGGCAAATTGACATAGTTTATGATGTACGCAGAATTCAAGCCAAAATAAAAGTAAGTAATACAACTATGAACTATGACAAAGCATAAAAAAAAATGCTAAAAAACAATTTCAAGGCTTAAAGTTAAGGAAAACCAATTTGAATATTTTCAGTACATAATTATACTGGTTTATCTTATATAAGAGAAAATAAAAGAAAGCGAGCAAGCAAGTTGAAGCATAACTAAAATTGTGTAACAATCTACCAAAAAACATACAAAATTAATTGTGTACGAACGTTAAATATATACGAAAATAAAAATTTATAAAAAATCAAATTTATTTGTAAAGATTATGCAGTTTATACTCAAATATATTTTTTTTTTAGAAATCAATAAAAACTAAAACCAAAAATAAGACATCTGGCTATTAGATTATATATTTAACTTGTTTTTTTATTAAATTTGTATTAACCCTTACAAGAGTATAGGTAAAATTTCACAAAATTTTTTTTAGAAAAAAATAAAAGTTTTCAAAAAAATAATTATTAGAAAATTTTTGAAAATTTTGTTTAAATCGAAACAGCACAAATTTTATTTTTTCCATTACAAATATATGTGTAATGGCCAATTTAGTCATTACGCGTATATGTGTAATGGCTAGGGGCGACCAAATGCATTTTTGTTTTTTAAATGCATTTTTTTAGTCATAAATGCACTTTTTTACGGTTTGGAGCATTTTTTAAATGCATTTAATAACACATTATAAATTGTCAAGCCAAAAAACAAAGGCTTTTGTTGGATAAATTATAGAAATAATTCAAGTAAGGCGAATAATGCATTTTGGAATCCATCTCGATGATTCTGCTACCGTTTAAAAACAAATTTGGGTAATAGCAAATTTAAATGCAATAAATGCATTTTTTTTAATTTTAAATGCATTTTTTACCATTTTTTAGTTGAATTTTTGGTTCGCCTTAGTAATGGCTAATTTAAGTATTACACATATATGTGTAATGACTATTTTAAGGGTTAACCAGGCTTAATGCAAACAAAAAAATCTCTTCTACTGTCAACAAATTTCGCAGTAAAAAATACTTGTTTTAGAAACACACCCATTATCGCTTTTAAACACATTTTTTTAGTAATATAAACACTATTAAACAGCTTAAATAGAATTAGTATCTAAAAAACATGCATTCTAAAAAAATGCAAATTAATTTGAGTTTTTTATAACTAGAAGTGATTTTAAGAATTTTTTGCAAGTATAAATCGGCTATAAATTTTTTTTCTGAATTTAAATTGGCAAAATTTTAGACTTTAAATATATATATATGGTAGATTTTTTCTTTTTTTAATCATGGAAGCAGAATTATTTGACAAAAAATGCGTTTACAAAAAAAACCTTACTAGTGCTAACCAGCATGAATATAGCGGAAAATTGAAACTTTAGGGCACTGTAAAATAGGCGTTAAATGGGTGAAATTTGTTTATAATAAAAAAAAGATAAAAATCGCACTATTCAAAACAAAAATCCAATTAATTTTTGCGTAAACAATAATCGCAAATCGGGGGCGTTTTTCTTTACATTCTACTTACGAAAAAGCAACATATTTTTTTTGACCAAAAATGTATGATGACATTTATAATTATATTTTGACATAAGAACAACGCCAAACAGAAACCCAATGCCAAAAAGAGAAAACTAGCAACTGCATCCCTTTAACCGTTTCGTACATATTTCGCCGATTTGGTATAGACTTAGTCTGGCAGTTTTAAAAAACTATTTAAACTACAAACATATCTCCTATATATCAGAATATTGTAGTAAATATGCTGATGTATTTTTCAAGGTCGTTATAAGTGTGAAAAACAATTTAAATTTTTTTTTAACGTAAAATATTATATCATTACGGCAATTTGTAATACTACAGTCCGACAAAGGCGCGTTATTAATTGTAAACTACTTAAAAACCTGCAAAGTGAAGCATCTTGTTTCTAGGGCTACCTATCCATAAAATTACTGGTTGATAAAAAAGCTGATCTAAACGAATGCCGGTGTTTAGAAAAATACGTTAATTCATATTTTGATGTTTGGATGATTTCATAGCACCATAATTTTTTTTCTACAATACTAAAAAATAAAAAGTTTTCGCCATTTTTTTCATTTTTGTAAAAAATTACTTTTTACCTACGGGCTGTTTTTGGACCAGTATTAATTTTAACAAATTAAGAAAGTACGAATTCACGTAAGATATTAGAAATAGGGCAAAAAGCCGTATAATATAAAAAAAAAGTTCGCAAGAAAAGAAAAAAATGAAGAACAAAAAAAAGGAAGGGTTTAAGAATTGGAGTATAAGTATTATTACTTAAAAGTAAAAAAAAAATAGATAAACGTAACTAGGACAAACACGCACCGAATATTGATGTCTATGTATGGTATATCGCCTTTATAATTCGCAAATTTGTATAAACTTATTGATACACATAGTAAAATACTCAAAGGTGTATTAACGGTAAAAATTAGATTTGTTTACATAAAGAAAGCTTAAA
>JAQFYM010001982.1:0-27069 GCA_034694785.1 Agrenia bidenticulata | reverse complement strand
GAAATATCTTGCTTATGTAATCTATCACCTTGCTGTTCTATTTGTTTGTAGATCTTGATCTTCCACCATGCTCTTATAAATGCCAAAATGATCTTGCTGTTCCTCCCCTTGGTTAAACACTAAACCAATGTTATAATGTGCAGCATGTAAATTTGTTTTATTCCTTGACTGTTTTGTATCTGTACTTATTTTAATTTGATCACCCACATTCTTCTTATATCCCATACTTCTACTAAGCGCGTCTGGCTGCACCATATCCTTTCTTGCACGATATACAACATAGAAGTCAAATAGTTCAAGACGATTAAACCATCTCTAAATCCTATCAGAGGTAAACTGTAGCTGACTTTTTATCTCCTTCTTTGCCTTTTGGTCAGTGACTATATTATTTTGTTTTTTCCAAACAAGAAAAATCTTTACTTTTCCATGCCCCAAAGGGCCGCCAATACTTCTCGTTTATTAACACTGTAATACTACTCTTTTTTTGTACTTCGACTGATATATTGCCACAATATTATCCTCCTACTTTAAACAGGCCACTATACCTACTTTGCTAACATCTGATTCAAGAACAAATTTCTTTTTTTGGATCTACATTTTTAACTCTAGATTCTTAGCTGTAAGCTGTTTTACTATTAAAAACTGTTTACTATCTTTATCAGTCCATTTAAATTTTCCTTTTTTGCCTAATTTTTGATAAAACCCATAGAGCTCCTTAGTAATATTTGGATACAAAGTCTTTCGTATTAAGAAGCGGATCGTCCTTCTGGTGGGCCTGGGGGCAAATATATCATATAAGGCTCTTTTTAATAAAATAAAGGCTTTGCGTTTTTTTAAACAAGCCTATACTAAGTAAAAAAAAAAAAATCGTTAGATTGTATAGAAAAAACCCCAGTTTGTTGTTTTTAGAATTTTTTTTTGACATATTTTGCACAGTTAGATAGTAATCAAACGTAATATATTTTAGTATAAAAAGCGTATGATAAAAGGAATTTATATTTTTGTATAGTTTTTCAGAGCAATAGTTATTACCAGTTAATGTACATGTGTTTTCTATAATATCGTTCTATGGTATACTTTACTTTTTTAATAAATATAATATGTATTTACACTAATTACTAAATAAAAAATGTAACGTTAGAAATATATGTAACAGCGCTGTAAAACTTGTGATATTTTTACACAACTTTAACAAAATCAGTGTTTTAACTTTACGCAAAAAAACAAAAAAAAAACATTTTCCGGCAATTTTTATCGCATACTTACTTTTTTTATTTTTTTTGCTACAAAACGTCAAATTTTACTGTTATAATCGGTTTGTTATACGAATTATGTTTTGTTAAGATGAGTGATTTTATGTAAGAGAGGTCAACTGTATAATGAAAATAACAGTTGAATAATTAGATGACATACCAGCAAGTTTTTTTCCGATTAAACTTGTTTTACAGCTTAAATTTACATAAACAAAATAATGGCGGCAGGAAATTCATATAAAACGAGAAAATGATGTATTAATTTTTTCGTAAAAATCTTTGGTGAAAATTTCGCATTTGCTCTTAAAATAATCTTGGTGTTCGTATGTATTTTTTCTAAAAAAACCGTCAGATGCTTTTTTCCATGTTGGCGCATCATAGGACAAAAACATTTACTTGGTAAAAATCTATCAACAGTAAAAATAAAAACAAATCAACTTTAAAAAATCCTGTATTACTTCAAGTACGTAATGTATAGTTGCCATTTGCTCAAAGGCAATCAAAAATAACATGGTGGTTTTTGAAATCATACCATAAAATCAAAATTTTAATTTTTTTAAAACATATACTACAAATTTTTAAGCGTGCTTATGGCGCATAAAATAGATGCCCAATAACAAAAACTAGTCTTTACATGTAAATGCAAAATGCTTGAAAAAAGTTTATTATACTACAATCCTCGTCTAAAACAATGTTGTTCGTTGTAATTAAAAAGTATGACAGTGTTTAAAATTTCTCTTTATAATTCCGTTCGTTTTTTTTTATTAATTTTTTTTGTTTTTACAGTTTAATCTTGGTTTCTGAATTTTTTGTTTTCTTGTGCTTTAGTTTAGTTTTGCTACTGAATTACGTATTTGCAAATATAAAAGAGCAATAAACACTAAAAAGATACAATTACAGCTTATATACCAAAAATAATGTAAAATTTCGCAAAAACACGGAATAAATACAACAACGAGTTACATTAAAACCAACCGCATTGCAAAGAGCAGTGAACAAGCTTAAACCTACACATGGCAGTAAACAATAAAAGAAAATAGGGATGATAAATATCTAAAACATTAAGTAATCGAAAATGATATATAGTTGCAAAAATATCCAAAAATAAAAAAAAATTACATTTAGAGAACGAAATTACAAATATAAATGTAAAATATTATATAAAATTTACATTTGATACTTGTTTATCTTATAAATTTGCAATATATATTTTTCACATTTTGCATCTATATTAAACTTTCGAAACTGTTTTCTGCTACTTTAAATTGCCAAAAATTATACATTGATAGCATATTGTGGGCAATAAAGAAGTTTAATTTTAAATATTTTTTTTTATTTTGTCATAAAATTGTAGTTCGATTGCCTTTAAAATAAAAAAACTAGTATATTGTTTTTTTTTGTAGTGTGCGTTCATGTGGTATGAACAAATATTTTGCTTTTTAACGTTCGAATTTGTTTCTTTGTGTCGTATTATGCTTTGTTTTTTGATTTTAAATACATAATTGCATATAAAATCATGTTTAAAATGAACAGCAAAAAATATACATGATGGTACACGGTTGTATAGTTTTTTGGAATTATACCTTTTTTTATGACATTAAACATAATTACTTTTCTAAGCATGATTCAAGGGCACAATACACATCAGTCACCAAAATTGACACACATAGAAGAGTCGCATTGCAATTTAGACAAATTAAAACACATACTATGACAGAAAAAAAAATTATCTTATGAAAAATTTGCTTTAATATAAAAAAATATTGTAATATATATTTAAACGCGTTTTGTTTCGACTAAATTGTATATACACAAAATAAAAAAAATGGGCCCCTTTTCTAAGGGGGCCTAGGGGCAATGCCTTTTTTGCCCCCTTCCCTTAATCCGCTACTGCCAAATATATACAAAAAGGGTTTTCTTTTGTCTAAAACGTAACATTCAAACATTTTATATATAAAATGATAAAAAATAAATTTCTTTATTTTTCGAACAATTTTTTATTATAGTTTTTTTACACGGTCTGCTTTTTAAAACATTTATAAATGAATATACAAACTTAAAATTTACAAATACAGTACATTTCGCTTTTGCAAAATACTCAACGACGCATTTTGGTTAAAATTTTGCATATCAGTAACAATTTCTAAAAAACTAAAAAACTTTTACTAAAAATACTGTGTTTATCTATATGCACACGTAAGAGTTATAGAGATGCAATATACTACATTTTAAATCTATCTGTTTCTAGATAATACCGAAATGTTTACTATTTTCTTTTATACAAAAAAACATAGCGGCTAATCAACGTAGACATTATTTACAACAAAACTTGCGGTTACTGTACAAAAATCTAATTAAATGTATCTAAATTCATATTCAGCATGTTTCGACGCAAAGCGAGAAAGCAAGTAATTTAAATTTGTTTTTCGATTGTATAAATATTTAAATTAGGTTTAAACTTTGGCGGAAAAAATTTATTATGCAATAAGAATGTAAAAATTATATGATTTATGTTTTAAATGTGCAATTTGTATTTTACTTATTGGTTTACTGCAGTATTTTTATACATCTACCTCATTTTAAAATAATAAATTTAAACACTCTCTGTAAAATCACGCCATTTAGCGTCTTTTGGATGTTAAAGTAGATGAACGGCTTTTTTAATATAAATAACGTGTAAAATGCATTTCTTGCCAAAAAAATATGCAGTTTTTTTTCATTACGAAAAAAACTCCCGTAATACCCGAGTAGTTGATTTGACACTATATATATACCCGGGTCGTAAGAATCCAGGTATTTACAAACACGTAAAGTAACTATAATAAAATAAAAATAATTTTAACCATAAATTATACGAAATTTATACAATTAAAATCTATATTAAATAGGAATGTTTATCATACATCATAAAGTACTTATATTTCTTTGCTGAGAGTTTTTCCATTAGTATAAAATGAGCTAAAAGAAAAACAATAAAGTTCACTTTTACTGATAATATTGCTTAATACATTAGACTGTTCAAATTCTTGTTTTTATTGTTTTGTCTTCGTATAAGGCATATATCTTTTTAACTAACTTATTTTCGGACCAAAAAAAAAAGTGGGCTTAAACTTGTTACTTTACAGGGTTTATAATACATTTTTGCTTTTTGTCATACGCACGTTTTTATTTAAAATCTTTTTTTATCAAAGAAAGGGTATATTACAAAAAGCACATTTACAAAACAGATTTATAAACAATGTTACTACAATTTCAATATTAAAACAAAATACACATTGTTTTAAGACAAAAAATGTAGCTAATACAAACTCTTTTTAGCATCTTCTAAACACCGTACAGTTGTTTTTTTTGCCATGTATCATAAATTCGATAAAAAAACCAAAATCTTATGCAAAATACAATTTTTTTGCATATAACATTTTCGTTTAAAATTTTACTTAGTTAGCGCGTAATAAGTTTTAGTGAAACGTAGTTATAGCTTTTGTTGGTAATAAAACTCTATACAAAAGTTTATTACTAGTTCATATAGTAGTCAAAGAAAAAAAATATACAACAAATATACTTTTATGTTTTTTGTATACAAATAGTCTGTCTTTTTTAAAATATGTTTTTTTTCATTATATTTATTTATTAGTAAAAACATATATATCCATAGGTTGTAACGTAATGATCTACAGATGTATTTGCAAGAATAAAAGTTGTCTAAAAGTAGCGCAATTCTAGATGTAAATGTATCAAAATTGAATACTAATGATTTAAAGTTAAATTCAGTAAAAAAAGATTTATTTAAACATTCAAAATTATAATTAAATACCTAAAGACTCAATTATATAAAAAAGTCTCATAGTTGTTTTGAGGTATAAATATGTACGCAAAAATACAATGGTGCGGGCAATGGTATATACGAATCGCAGAAACCTTGTCAAGATTCGTACGTACTCACATACAGTATTTACACGATTATAAAATTCTATTGAATTGTTTCGCTGCATATATTTATGTGCTATTATCTTCGATATATCAGATGAATTTTCACGGTCATATTTAATCGAGCTACCGGGGATTTTTTATTGTTTTTATCTTGTAAAACCAACGATTATGTAGTTGCCGTTTTAGTCATACATCCTCCATTCTCATTTTTAAAGGTTAGAATCCCAAAAAATTGCTGTTCAAAAAATTGAACAAATAAAAGCTTTCAGGGGCCTTGCAAAATGCTATATTTCTGTGAGTTGACTTTTCTATTCTGTAAATAAAAACATCGAAATAACATAAAAATACACAGTAAAGTTACCAGGATGTGCAAATACATGCTTCAAATGTTGAGTTTTATAAAAAAAATAAAAAACCCGATTTTTTCTATTCAAATTTTTTTAAAACACATAAACTTGGTTTAAAACGCAACATATAACATCAGCAAAGTATTAAATGATTTAAACAAATAATCTGTCATAGTATTAATGTATTTTGCATTTTTAGGCAATTGTTAATGTATAAAATATTTATTAGGGACAAGATTAATTACAGTTACCGACTTTTGTTAAATTAACCGTAATACAAGTTTTATCCAAAAACCTGGAAAAAGGTGGCAAAAGACGAATTTATATTTTTTGTAGTATAATGAGTTGTATAACATAACATCTAAAAATTTTGTATTTCCTTTATAAATAATTTTTACGCTTGGAATGTTTAATTTATTTTTAAACATGTATTTTGTATACTAATGTACACTTTCATATGCCAAAGAATCAATTTCTTGGGATTTCAAATACACAGAACGTAATAAAAGCATCCAAATAATTACACAACTAGGATCTGACTCGACTAGCCTTTTTTATAACTAGTCGAGTATCGGGTTACGAACATGACCCAAAGCCTGATTATGGTAAAATACTCGATTTACACATCTTGTTTTCACTAAAATTTATCTACCCCATAAAGGACCAAATAACAATAGACCAATTAAAAAGGCAAATACAGCCATCTTTATATGTATTTAAAACCATAGTGACTTTTTGTGTATTTAAAGAACCACAAACTCCTTAACTTTTATGCTATTTTAAAATCACGTCTCTCAAACAATAAAATCTTCGAGGTCTTAAAATAAACACAAATCCAAAAAAATTTTATTTATGACAAATATGTCGTAAAAATACAGAACATCTATGTATATTCCATGAAAAACTGCACTAATTTTTAAAAAATCATACTAGCAAAATCTATCAGTAAGAGCACAAAAACGTGCAGATGTATAAAAGAGAAGAATTCTGTCTACATAAGAAAATATAAAAAAAAATTCACTTACAAAAAAATGACAAAAATAAGTCAATAAAAAGAAAATTATAAAGATAAAAATTCTTTACAAATAAACGACTATTTTTTTTTGTAATATACAACAAACAATATGAAAATAAGTAAACAAAAAAAAGTATAATATTATGTTTAAGTGCATTTTTTAGCTTAAATCTTTCACAATATAAGTTTTCGACTTTTTTTAGTAAATTATCAATACTTAAATTCCTTTCCCCTGACTATATTTACTAAATAATCAGTCACCACAATTTGCTGTAAAAAGTTGTAAGGTCTATTTCTTATCATTTCTATACATATTTTATATTTATTTACGCATTTTTTCAATATACTTAAGCCATTGGGGGCAACATTATCATAAACACCATACACAGTAATAAATAAAATCTAAGCAAAAACGATATGGAGAACAAATAAATACACCTACCAACGTCAAAAAAATACAAAATAATGTTAAAGGTTAAAGTTTGGAATTCAAGTTTCTTCAAGTTGGCAAAACTATGATAAAAACTCAGGATAATTTTGCATAATATTTGATATCGCAAAAGGCACGAATACAATGTAAAATTGAATGGTATGTGCTTTGTAGATTTTTTTGTAACTAAGTTTTATTACAGAAAAAAGGCAAATGTCTATATTGTAAATGCGCCTTTTTTGTCTATTATAAAACTCTAATATTTATATGTTACAATTGGCAGCAATCTTTTGTTGTTATGCAACATTTCTGGATAACTTAAATAGCGGTAAATTTTTCAAAATAGGTGGTAAACTGTTTGCAAAATTTTACTACCTTACCCGAACATACCCGACGTGTTTTACTCGATACCCACGCAAATGGTAACTTATAAGTCGTTTCATATTAGAGAATTAAAAGTATTCGTAGTTCATATACTCATATTTTATTTATATAGTAAAACCTTTTGCAATTTGTTTGTTTCATAGTTAGTTTATGAATTTTATGATTATTATATTTATGATCCCCTTATTTCCTCAAAACTTAGTTATACTCAATAAAACCAATTTATCAAAAACCACCAGCAGACACAGTGTGAAAAAGTAATAATTTGAAGGTATAGATACAAATTTTATGATATTAGGAGAAGGTTTTGATATACGGATTTAGTAAGATATTAAGATTATGGAATATTTTTGAATTGAAAAACAATCGAATTGATTGTATTAAATATTAAGATGCATTGTATAATGACAACGAAAGATAATATTTTCTCTAATTGATAATAATATATATCCGTGTAAATTTATGGTTGTTAAAGTGTAGCTGAATAGACAAACAAGTAAAAGTCAAGAAAATCTACTTCATAAGACAAAATATCATTACACATAATTGACTTGACATAGTATGCTCCGTAAAAAAGCAGTTTATAATAAAAGTATATTTCGTAGACATAACGTTTTAGTTTTTTAAAAATTGTAATCTATGATCCATATAGTAAATAGATATATAACTAAAATGCAAGTAAAAATAAAAATTATACGTTAAATATTTTTTTTTTATTATTCATAGATTTCTTTTTTAACTTTTGTACTTCTGACTTCTTTTTCGGCTCTTCTTCATACTTATTTTTTTATTCTTTAATCTGCCTGTTCATTTCACAATAATATTGATAATCTGATTGTCGATGAGGACCACTATTTATACTTATTAGCTAGCGCAAAACATATATCCGAGAAGACGAGAAAATCTGTATGTGATCCTTGATATTTATTACAAAGTATACTAAATAACATCTTGGTTTTGCCAAAATGAACTCAACTTTCACTCTTTCATTAAATACGTCCGATTCATCTGGGTCAAAGCTATTCCTTTGCGGTGTGTTATATATCTAAACCTAAGCTCTTCTTCGGTATGGCCTTTAAGTCCAAGTAAATCCCAGTGAGATTTAGGGTTATCGGGTATAACATCAATGTCATCTGGTTGGTTGTCGGGTAAATTGCTTATAGAAAAGGTTCAAGTATTTGTAAATTGTGTAGTCATAAATATCACTGACTAAATATGGCCTAAATAAGCTGCACTATATTAGGTAGAACCCATACTTGTCGCTTTAAACAGTATATTTTATGTTTCCCACAAAGACAACTTAAGTACCCTTCAAAATCCACACGGTCTGTAGATTGGGAACACTGTAGCAGTAATTGTTATGGCAACTATAGGGCTGTGCTTAAGCTTTTTATTCAAATCTAATTGTTCTTTCTTTGTAAAAGTAGGCATAAATTTATACATTAGTGATTCGCGTACGCAAAGAGCTGTTATTTTAAGAGTTATATTACAAGGTGTTTCTGCAAGATTTGCATCTTTAGATAGTAAAACGTACTTTTAATAATGGCGCAAAAGTGCAGGAGCATTAGAAACGAACCAGTTTACCCAGTTTAGGTTTCCGACCATTCCCGGTTATTTCCTTTTAATATTATTTTTTTACTACTGAGTAAATCCCTATAAATTGACTAGCAAAAAACCCAGTCAAAGCAGAAATGCACGCCTTTCGATTACCCGCGCGTTGAACTATACGATTTTTCATAATTTACAAATCACTTGATATGGAATCCGTTGCATTTCTTTTTGATGAATCCATAGTCTGTAGTACTCGCCGTGATGATTGTTAGTTTTTGTCAATGTCTCGCATATTTGAGGGTGGAAAAAAATTAGTTTTAAAGAAATAAACAAAGTTTTATGGAAATAAACAGAGTTATGCAAAAAAGAACGCAGAATATCGTACAAGGGGGTATCTTATTGTATAAAAAACAGATGTATTTGAAAAGCCCTAATAAAATTTATTATCGTAATTTATACATTTTGAAAAGCATTTTATTCGGTTATGGGCCAAAAATACTGATAATACTTCATTGTAGCTTATATGACAGTACATATATACAATTATCACACGCACTGCCTGTTAGATAAGGCGCGCACAGCATGAGATCTCTTTGTTTATTTTCGATTAAAACTTGATTATATATTTACACATGTTTTCTCCTATACATAATATTAAATAACAATTAAATGGCAACATTTTTACTTTTTAATCTATTCTAAACATAATCTAGAATCCAAAGTTAACTCTTATTATACATATGAAATTAAAGTGTTCTAAAATGTCCATATTGCATTGTCGAGGCATATCTACGCATAACTCGCCGAGTATCGTGTTTGCGTTACATAACTGGCCGTTTTTTGATTATTTACTATTGCAATGATTCCGTGGGTGATACAATGTAATGTGACCATAGAATGCCTCTCTGTAACTTCTGCACACTCAACACCGAAAATACAGCAATAAGCTAAAATAAAACCTAAAATAGTATAGTTAAATATAACCCAACAAAAAAACAATCAATATCGAATATGCTATATTTATGCCGGCATGGCTAAAAAAATGCATATACATATAATTCTGTTTTTTAGTGCCCTTTTAATATAATTTACCTGTGCAAACCACATTCAAATAGCAACTTTATACAACAACGACCGCTTTTAACCAGATTGAAAATTCCAGCAAATCATCTTTGTGTTAAAAATTTTGTTTATTTGTTAATTCTTGACAAACACAAAACAAAACTCGCGTAAAAATATACAGTTTTTATCTGAAATTTATTATAAGAAAGAGCAAGACTTACAAGTGTTATACCAAATACTTACCAATCAGCACTATAAAACATGCAATTTTTTTTAAATATATTAGGAGAATGCTGTTCATATTTTTATGTTATGCGTGGCTTTTATTTAACTTACAATAAAAAAATGTAAAATGTAAATATGTAGTCATAAGATTTTGCAAAAAAAATCTAGCATTTAAAAGTATAATAAACTTATGAAAACTGTACTGGTCTGTGCAGATATCAACATATTACAGACTTAAAATTTCTTTTGCGCTGAAACTATACTAGACATTATGCCACTATAAATTTTTTTTTTGAATTTAGCTGCATTTGTGTAGATGCCTACGATTTTTACTGTGCAATTGATGTAGAATACGAGTGATTTTCTTATTAAAGTTTTTTTAGAACTTGGTATTATAAAATTCTTAGAAATGATATTTGTTTAGTAAGATAGGATACATAAAAGTTTCTACAACAATAAAATTGCAAATATGAGTGGGAAGACCCGACCCCGAACACGGCCTGATAAATCAGATCAAAAACCCGACCCAAATTGACCTGTACCAAAAACCTGGTCTCTCAAAAAAACCCCGAATTCTTTTTTTTTTCTTTGTACATTAGGGAAATCTATATTTATCTATGGCGTTGTAGTACTTGTTTTTTCGATTGTAAAGTTGTTATTACATAACTTTTTATTGCATGATATTTTTATAAATTACAAAATAAAATAGACTTTTTAATTTTTTTTGGAAAAAAATAATGGCTTGACAAAACATACAGCTGTAAAACCTTAAATTTCGTTCAAAAAAAATCAAAAGGGTTTTCTTTTTATTTTATTGACTTTTCTAATACTCGCTTTAAGTTTTGACACAATTAAAAAAATTGTTTTTTATTGATTATATACTTTTTTTCCTAATGGGGGTGATAGATTTTTTAAAAAAAAAACATCAAAAAATTTTAACCTTTATTTGTATAGATCTAAAAAAAATATTTTTTCTTGTCTACGTTCATCTTTAATTTCAAGAAAAAAGAATTGATCTGCGTCGACCCAAACCGAAATGACCCAGGATGACCCATCAGAACGCGAAAACGAACCCCGGGGTTTACGAAAAAACCCGGCCGGGTCAAACCCTAGCAAATATGCATACTGTAATTGTTTATACGGAATTAATAATCCGGTTTTTTTCTTGGCATTTTTACCGGCAATGCCGCTGATTTTTTTTAAAGAACCGGCAAAAATCTAGACACTAATGATTATATATTAATAAAACATTTTTTTCAATAAATTTAATTTAAGACCGGATTTATTTTTTGGGAATGGTTTTTTTTTTTTGGGAAACATGCCTTAAAACAAAATTATTCTATTCAGATAATTTGCAAATTATGTTCTTGCAACTGGAATATTCGGCAAAAGCAATATAAAGGAATATTGTTTTGTAAATAAAATGCTAAAAAATACATGTTCTTAGCACGTAGATTCAAAGGGTAAAAGGAGTAGGTACGAATACATTGTACAATATAAATCAATTACAGAAACGCACTATATTAACAAACTCAGTTTTTGAGCGACGAACTGCTACTATGTTGCCTTTCCGATACTTGTTTTGGCATTTTATATAACTAAACACATTTTTGTAACTAAAGTCAGCAGCTTTTGTGATTATAATGGACATGAAGACAAAGCTTTCTACAACGCTAGATAAAACGAAAACTTAAGGTCGAAGTAAGTATTAGTGTATGTATATCAAGGTTGTTACAAAAAAAATTCAACATGACAGTACGTGCTTATAACAAAACTTTGCTGTAATTTCGCATTAGAAATGACTTTTCCTATATAAACAAAGAATAAAAAATTACCTGTTAATTTTTATTGTCTTGTGATTAATAATGTACTTGTAAAATCGGTAAATGCAAACGTCTTTAGGACTACGCCATGTATACCAGTCGTGTATTGTAATGTTTGATACTTGCCAGTTTTAACGCCATGTAAAGATACGCGGATCGCAAAATTTTGTGTTCTCAAATATAAAAAACTCATTTAAGACAATATTGTGTTAAAGACTTAAGCATTCCGTGAAAAATATGCATAACTAAAAATTGTTCCAAATTTATTAAATCAAACAAAAAGAGTGCCAGATGTAGGTAACACCTACGAAAGTTGTATATTTTATATTCAAAATTACCTTATGTTTGCTACGTGTTAGTTTTTTACAATAATAAATGAGTTTTTTTATTAGCTTTGTTTAAAAAAGTGTATTTGTTCGCAACTTGTGTGTTTGAAGCAGTAAACAAAATGTAGGTCTAAAAAATAAAAAGGTAAAATGCATAAAAAACACAAAAATGTTTTATGTTTTTATTAAATTAAAATCGACAGTAGAATATTGGGCATTGTGCTTTAATAAAATTTATACGGCGTAAAAATTTTATAGATTTTTTACTAAAAAATACGACCAAAACAAATCTGTTAATACTTATTACCAGGCCTATTAAAAATAATATTACAAATAATTGTTTTTTTTGACAAATAAATTGGTGTACAATTTTTATACTATTGTGTTTTGTTTTGTTTTTTTTCGTTTCGTTTTGCTTACTTATTTTTTTTATTTTTTTTTTCTTTCATATTACCAGGCAATAGGTTATACCAGTGGTATTCACAAGGGTCAAAATGAAGACATACAATTGTAAAAGGTATGCAAAAGATTCACTCAACTTTAAAAAACACATATTTTTGTGTCAGTATACAGGATTAACTACATTTACCGCTTTTTGGTTGACTTAATAAACGTTTACTATAAGGCCTTGTTGGTCTTAGACTGCACAAAAGGAGCCCATGTGAAGACCACTGGGTAGTACAATGCAAAAAACATTTACAATATTAATATACACTGGTTAAAATATATTGTCGGTCTTTTTTCAAACAACAAAAAATATTTTTTAGTGATTTAAAATTTTAGCATGAATTTTGGTATAAGGTTATAGTATATAGTTCTATGTCAAATTCCACCGTATAACGCGTGGCTAATAGTTTTGGTATACAGATTTATGATAAAATCTACGTAATTTTAGTATATAAATTATTTTATTAGTCAGATTGAATACTTGATTTGTATTTTAGTACTACATACATAAATATAAATTCGATTTTAATTTTTACATGTTAAAGTACACTAAAAAAAACATACTTGCAATTATTTATTTCATAAAATCTACACATAAACTAATTTTTCTGACAGTGTATTGTTTCTCAATTGATCTGGTTGTGCAGAATATTCGTTTTTTTATATTTCGAGGTAATACCTTTTTACGCATTTCAGTAAAAACGTAATTTGCTTAACTTGTCCAACTTTCATAAGTATTCGCACCTGGGTAAATACAATCTTTATTTGTATATTTAGTTCTTGTATGTTGCCTCTTTTTAGAGTAATTGTAGCAAATGATAAATTTCGCATCTCATCTATAAAATTATTGGATATACAGTCAACCTTCTCTAATGTATACACCAAAGTGCAAGCTTTTTTTAATGTTTACATTAGGGTTTAATGTAGACATTTTACCTTGTAAATATGAATAAACCAGCCAGCTTGATTGCATAAATTGTCTTTACGTGCAATTGAAATAAGTTCTTTGTTTTATTTTTTAATATATTGTTTTAAAATGTTTAAGAAAGGACAATACAAATGTTCACATTAGTGAAAAACATTTCCTGTTCTGTCATTTTTATACAGTGCAAAAATCATAAATGTTCACATTAAAAGATCCATGCCCCAAGATAAGGGTGAATGTAAAAGTTTATAAAAGAAAAGTGTCGTAATTACAATAGGTTTACTGTATTATTTTATGTATGGAAGTTTTTTCAGAACTTGCCAATTAAGTTAAACTTCCATTTTTTTTAAACTAGCATATAGCTTCTGTAAAACACTATCTTAAATTTAATCGCATATCGTTCTAGATTGTATGCCATATTCAGAAATTCTGCTGTTATCGCTGTAAACAGAAATCGCATCATCATAAACATGAATGCTATTAGTTTGCGGCTTCAATATAAAAGATGGAAATTTACAAATCAACATTAGTTTACACAGCGTTGATACTTAAATGACAGTAGGCATGCACTCAGCAATCTTTTTACTTTAAAAATCTATCTCATCTTTTAGTTAAAAAACATGACACGATACAGTACTTACTAATTCATCTAGTTTCATGTTACAAAGACAACCGAAAGAAGGTTTTTTTGCTGTAAATGCGCACCGTTTGCGATCGAAAGCAACCTTTTAAAAATTTTTGAGCGATTTAAACGGTGGTTTATATTAATGTATTGCAAAGTAAACAGCAAGATAAATCTGTTAAAAACAACTGCAACTACAGAAATTCTAGTAGTACCACATATATTTTTATTTACATAAAAGTGTATTATATTATTCAAAGTATATTTTCTGTGGTAGTAATATATTTTTTGTCTACGAATTTTATACGATCTACACAGATTGATGATGTACCAGCAGGTTCTTCTAGTAGGGTACTCCCATTTTGGTTACCGGTAAGTTACGCAACGTTAATGTGCCGGTAATGTACTTTACGTTTTTCGCTGGTTACCGTTTAGTATTTTTTTGCATTTTTTTACTGAGGAAAAGATCAAGCACTATATCATAAAGACAAATCATAAAAATGTGAACTTAAACTTTTAGATCTTTTTTATAAAATTATGCGTAAACTAAAACCACTTAGGTAAGTTTAAAATCACAAAATGCGGTTCTGCTTTACATTAAATATGGCAAAGAAGGTTATTAATGCATTATTGTAAATATGGCGACAAATTCGAACGTAATAATAACAAAATAAAAAATACCAACATATACTGTTTTGTGATCAAAATTGTTTTAAAATATGGTACCTCTTTAAAATCCGATTTTTTGTTACCAAAACATTCACATTTTATATTTGAAAATGCCACGCACAAAAAAACAAATTTTTAAAGTGGGTTTATTAAAACTTTTTATGATGATTCCCATGGGGTTTTTGACTCTCAACCTTAATACGGGATATATTATTGATACAGAACACAACAAGGTCTATTTCAGAATAAATTGGCCGTAATCTCTTTGCTGAAGGTCTACTGGGGTTTCTTTGCTTTTGATAGTGCTATACATTGTTTATATTCTATTTTTGCCAAAGTTTACGAAAAACGCAGTTTAGTGCGAGTATTTGTTTTTCCTTAAGGAAATATTGCATACTAAAACGCAATAATTATCAAAATTTGTAGTATTAGATTATAAATCATACGCATAAATATAAGATTTGAATATATACGCATTTTCTTTTTGATTCACGGGTTTTTGATATGAATCAAAATGATATTGTCACCTTTATACATGGATTTACACCATTGGTCCTTAAGGAAATACCTTGAAAAAAATGTTTTCGTTTTTGGTTTCCATAAGGAGTACTCTTATTAAGGTGGTATATTTTACACCAGCTCCTTACATCAAAAAAAAATACCCATGAGATTTATCGCAAAAATATATGTATTTAAAACAATTGTTAAGAGTATTTTATATTTCCTTAAGAAAAAAAGGTCATTATAAAATCCATCGGGTTTTACACAGATTTCCTATAAAGAAAACAAATACACGCCCTATATGTCACTAAATCAAAGATTAAATAGATACGTAAAAGGGTAATAATCTAATAAAATTTATGGCAATCTAAAATTTACATCATAGGATAATAAATTACTACTTGTACGGTAAAAATACACAAAGTTTAGCAATCTTCGTTTATAGACTAAAAAAATGTATAATTTAAACAGAACTTTTCTAAATAAACATCATTGTGCAAACAATTAGTATTTAGCGTGTATTATTACGCAATTTATCATTAAAAATGTATTTCGAAGATATTTTTTATTGCCAAAAAAACCATTATACATACTATGAACTGATTTTACTGCTCTAATTTTTAATAGCGAATTTCTACGTAAAATTACAAGAAATTTTCATTAAAATTTTTTGCTAATATTTATAGAATTTTCTACATTTTATTATCGTTTTCCGGCATTATAGAGTAAAAAATATTCTATTTTTTTTTGCTGATTAAAAAGCATAAAGTCTACACCTACTCTCGAATCCACATCTATAGACAGCCCTAAAAACACGACCATTCTGTCAGGCTATTACACTATCAAAAGTCTGTTACCATTACCACAAAAATTAGAACAAGATATAATCAAAGCTGAAAATCGACAATACAGGTCTATAACACAGCTTACTTTTAATAACAGCATGTAATAAGAGTCTATTTTTATGTTTTTGCCTGTTTTTCACAAATATATAAATAACTTTTTTCGTAGATTAATAATATCACAGAACCAGGGATTAGCGTTAATTTTATTGAGTATACCTGAGTCGTATTATTTATTTCTTACTAATTTCTTCAGGGAGTATCAGATTTGTAAAAAAAGTTTTTACTTTTAAAAGATACAACATCTTGTATGCGACGGAAAACGAAAATTACAACAAATTTATATTTTAGATATATTTTTGTAATTTTAAACGATGTTTTTACGATCAAAAATTTTTTTTTTTTACTTACCGCTTACCGGTACATTACCGTGTCGTAACGGATACATAGTAACCATTTTCACAACTTACCGGTAACTGGTGGTTCCTAACTTCTAGTAATGGTGTAGAGGTTAACAAATGAAACAATTGATAATCATGTCCCGAGTAGAAAAGATGTAAATATTGCCATAAAATACAACCATCATCAGTCCAAATAACCATCACTTATGCAAAAAATATCTGGAAATGTATCCTTAATCGCCCGCATACTTTGAATTGTAATAGATCAATATAACGCGTATGTGTATAGGTAAATATAGAGTCAGTTTAAGCATTTGTTCGAAGTTTGTCTTTCACAGCAACATCTCGGTAATTTGTCAAAAATTATTCAATCAATCCAGCATAATATATTTATTGATATATGTTAATAATTTCTTTTAATTCCTTGGGTATAGATTTTTTTTGTCATTATTTGCTGCCACCTCAATTGCTTTTTTAAGCGTGTACCACGTAATTTTTTGTAGTTACCGGCATTTGTTGGCGTTTTTAACCACAAATGCGAATATACAAGCTAGAAAATGTCTGTGTTTTTTTATAGGTGTGCTTTATTTCTATGCAAAAGATTTCTGTATATATTAGAAATACCAGGGCAAAAATAAAAAATATTGCAAAAAATAAATGAAATTATTGCCACAATTTTTTTTTGGCCTTTATTTTCGTACCAATAAATTATTTAGTACCCCTGCTTACTACAAACAATGAAAGCGAGGTCACTAATCCAATCTTATTCCTTTACGACCGGGAAGTTTTGCAAGCCCCTTGTCAGTGCATGATCACAGAGTAAACACAAACTAAAAAAAATAATAAGGACGTTCATAACTGAGATGACACGACGCATATGCACTTCTTAATTATTGTGGCGCGCGCAGCGCGCCATCCGCGCTAGCTCGCCTATAGGCAAGTAATTGACAATTAGCAAAAAACAAATATATGGCAAAAATAAAGTAAGGTGTTATGTTTTGAGTAAAAAAATATATTTTTTTGAAAAATGCGATATTTTTATAGTTTTTCAATTTTTAAAAATTTTTTTTAAAAAATAAACCAAAATATTTATTTTGTAAGTTTTTTGTCAAATATATCTGCCAATATATATTTTTTATATTTTGGATATTGTCGTTGTTTTATTTTTTGTTTTTCTACGCATAAGATGGTGGGCTGGGCGCGGATGGCGGGCTGGGCGCGCCACAATTATTATGCAATCTTAAAATATTTAATCAAGTTATTTTAGATAATACATGATTTAGAAGGCAGTCGTTAAAAAAACTCATGAAGTATGTCTACCCCGGAGAGAAATACCGGGTCCGGTAGCAAATATTCAACCCAAGTCCACCGAATTTTTTTATTCCGGTTTACAACGGGCCGAAAAACCCCACACCATTTGTTTTTTTTATTGTCGGAGTTTTTTGTAAAAAAACTGTTGAATAAAATGCATTAAAAAAATGGTACCAAACATTATACAAAACAAAAATATATTTTCTAATCAAAAAAACGTTTGAAGTAGTTTTGCAACCATAAAAAAAGATTTTTATACAACTAGAAAAGCTTGACACATTTGTTCTTTACGGTTTTCTTTTCGTATCGTATCGTAAAAGAAAAAGAAGTTTGATTTTCTTCAAGAGAAACTTCATACGGTTTTTTTTTTTAAAAAGACGCGTATATACTACTGTTTTTTTTCATGTTTGATTCTACAAAATAATACATAAAATCGTAAAAGACGCAAAAAAAAAAGGGACCGTATGCAAAAAACAAAAATTGTAATAATATAAAACAGCATAAAAATAACAAGTATTTGTGAAAAGCATATACAGAGATAACCATATATATTTCAAACTAATTACACTCTTGAAGTAGCCTAGAAATTTATTATATTTATATATAAACTTTTTTTTTCAAAGTTATTTATATTCTTTTTTATAAAATTCTGTTGTTTTGCTTTAATTTAGTTTAGATAGGAAAACTTGTATACATAAATAAATCGGTAATATGTTTGAAACGTTTTTTTTTTTCATTTTGCGGGTTTTCGAGTATATTATGAATACGATATAAAAACACTACTACATAAACCTATTTAAAGAAACAAAAATGGAGGTGCAAAGTAGTTATAATATCGCCATGTACACAATTGTACTAGTTTTGCAGTTTTTTGCATCTCTAGGCTTTCCGTGCTATCTGCATCATATGCAATGTGCTTTACGAGCTAAACACGTCCGATTTCACAATACAGAGATTTGCCTCATTCTTTGCCAAAATTTAAAAACGTAAACGATTTTCATTTAAGTGTAATTACTATCACTTAAGCTGAGTTTAGTATGTTTAAATTTAAAAAAATATTTTAAAGCAATTTCGATGACTTACAAACATTGCTTTATACTTTGTTAGTGTTAGCCTAGTTTTATTCTCACATCAAATATATATATATTTTGTAATCGTAAACAATTTGAAAAACTTGCAAAAGAGTTTACAAAAACAAATATTAAATGCAATATTAGACAAATTTACTCTTGTATAGTTTACTATAAATTATTTTAGCATAATGTATATAATTATTTTTTAAACGATATTATATTACTTTGTTGATGGATTGCATACAACTTTGAACATATAATATAAAACAAAGCCAAGATGAGTTAAAAAACGCAAGAATATAAGCAACCTTAAATGTCAAGGTATTTAAACACAAATTGCGTACAAAATCGTCTTTTCTTTAGCGATAAAAATATAAAGTTTGACACAAAAAAAATTGCTTTTAGAACGACTACATGTATCAAAATAAATCTACAGGTCTGCAGTAATTGGTAACTTAGAATATGCGGACGTACATACAAAAAAAAACTCATACTGTGCAAAAAAGAACTACGTATTATGTTACCTTTTTCGTTTGGCCAAGTCTCCTGTTTTTCGACTAGCTGGTACACAGTAAATTTCTTGTAGAAGAAAATGTTATATTATATGATATTATTTGGATTAGACGTTTTTTACAATGCAGAAGCTCTAGATTACATGCACTTTAATGTTTTCCGTCGATGTAATCCAGATATCTTATACAGATCTTGTATCAAAAATTTACTTATCAAGTGTTGACAACAAAAAGTATACTTTATTACGCTTTTTATTTTGAAACAATATCAAATTGATAGCAACATTTTCTGCTTATATTTCAGAAAGATTTATGCTTTACTAATTTTGCTTATCTGTAAAAGATATACAATAATTAAAATGTTTTTTATCACTATCTATTTTTCTTATATGTCTTATTTAAGCAGGGGTATTTGTTTAAATACAGAATGAAAAATAAAAACGCCGTAACTTAATTATACTTATACTCAGGGGTCGGTAGTATTGTATTGTATTTTGTATTGTATTTTTATTTCACAACAATAATATATTGTACAATAAACAATATATTGTTTGCGCAAAAAAATACTAAAAAATATTATCTGTTCACCATGGTAAGATTTTTACAATTACGAAAAAAACTTATTTATGTTATTTTGCTAATCTTTTATTTATCAAAAATAGCAACGTATCTATAATTAAGAGTTTTTTACCCGAAAAGTTATTGTAATGTGAGATAAGACTATTTTTAGAAATTTTTGTGTTTTATTACAGCTAATATTTAGTATAAAATGATTGTCCTTGTGTGCGCTTTGAATTTTAATGCCCGTAACGCACAAAAAAAAAATATACTAAAATTGTGCAAATATAACATCTAGACCTTGAAAATAGTGATTATTTACATTTATATTACTTTTTGTGTTTTATTTTTAAACATAGTTTAATCCTTCGTATTAGCTAATCCAAGAATCAATGAATAAAATCATTCTTTTTATATTTTTTGGACGTGAAAATCTTCGTCGCTGGAAACAATGTGTCGATTTTTATGATATAAGAAAAAATAGCAATATTTAACAATACTCTTCTGTGGCAATAATATATTGTTACAATATATTGACAATATATTGTTACAATAATATATATTTACCGACCCCTGCTTATACGACCACAACTATTTGTTAAAAATTTATTATATATAAAAACCAATCCTGAAACCGGAAATGCCGGAAATACCGTAAAAAACCCGAAACCGATATAAGTCTGAAAAATCTAGAACCAAAACTGGCCGGACCGGAAGTTTTCCAGCCGGAAACCGAAAGTATACCGGGTCCGGCTATAGGCCTATCTTTAAGCAATAAAAAATTAAAAAAATATAAACCTATATAAATATAACAAAAAGGTAAAAATGTATGCAAAATTTTAACAGTATTGAGTAAATCACAAAAAAAATGTTTTTATTGCCCAAAAAAAAGCCAATCAAAGGTATATACCATTAAACTTGAAATACTGCGTTTAAATCATAAATTCATAACATGATATAGCTTATTGAAATGTATTCGTATCTATATTCAATAATAAAGATACTGAAAGAAAACTTACAAAAAGACATTTAAGCCAAAAATTTACAAAAAATGTGTTTTAATTCCTACATAAAAGAAACATCGTTTATTGCAATAATAATAATTATAATTATACGCACCGATATACTGCAGTATACCCCGCAGATAAAACGCACGAAAAGGAAAAAAAACAACTAAACTAACACGTAAACTGCAAAGACTATGTTAAAGGTATTGATATCATCTTTTTATTTTTAAAATTATATAAATGGCTGTCAGTCGATTATTAATATACTCGATACTCACGATCCTCATCGTTTTTTTGCAGACCATACTCCTCAAAATTAAACAACAAGTAAATATGCAGTTGCGGAAAAAAAACCAAACGTTTATAAAAATACATAGTGATAGTTATAAAATAAAATCATATCAAAAAAACATGTACGATATGCAAGACTCTAACTTGTTTTAAACAAACGTAAATGTAACAAAAAGTGACAGGATGTATCAAAATACTACTGCAAAGGCGTTCAAAATTAGTTTACACACAACATTTCCCCCCATTCCGAAGATTAAGGTGTATTTTATCCAATATAAGTTGGAAGACCGAAGGATTTTTTTTACTTTTATGTATCCGTTTTTAGGGGTCTTTAACATTTTTAAAATAACTTTAGCTGTGTTTTTTAAATTGCCCATTGAAATTTTACGTCAAGTCGTTTACAACGAACAAAAAAAATACATAGCCAGCTGCCTGTAGTAATAGACATATTGCGGCATTCCTGTTTTTTTGAGACCCCGTATGATGTTTAGGTAATACCGATAAAGAAATCATAGGTATTCAGAAGTTAAAATCCTTAGTTTTTATAAATTATAGCTGTGTTTGCGCAACAGTGACTTTATATGTGTATCGGTTATAACTAAAAAAAACATATACTCTAGTATAGCTCTTTTGATTAGATGAATAAAAAACAAAAGTACCTGGCCATCATATACGCGGCAATCCAATACAGGAATTCATCTATTCCTATGAATAAAATATTTTTGTTAGAAAATCAATATGGAACAAAAAAAACAAAAATATTGAACAAATATTTTGTATTATAATTTTTCACCCCTTAATTTGGCCTAAACAATTCCAATAAAAAATTTTGCTAATAGGGCCTTGTTATTTTAAACGCGGCATTGGATTTAGTGATTACATTAAGATTAAATTATTTGCAATGTATTTAAATTGTACCCCTACAGAGAAAGAAAAAAAGATGACAAAAAGATGTTTCTGCCGAATGATGACATGCGGATATAACGGATTCTACATTTGTGCCACCAGACAAAAACAACGCAATAGTTGCATGAGCTCTGGAACACTCGCAGTTATACTTGACCTAATTTTTTTTATATTATCAAGACAATTATAACTATTGGTTTTTTTAATACGAATGACGCCAAAGCCATATATGCAAACTTTTTTTAATAACGATCATATTTATCGGCAAAACCGTGATTTGCGATCTTCTTTGCAGACCAAGGATAATCCCCGAAGCAAAAAGATGCAAGCCAGGCCTACAATTTTTAAAAAGGCTGCTTCACGATTTAATGTGATTTGCATATACCGGTGTTTTGTATGATTACGGTATAACCTGATTGAGGACAGATTCGATATACACAAATCTAAGTAAGGAATTTCAAGCGAACCAAATTACAGTAACCCCTTTCTTTTTTTTAAAAAACTTATGAGAAGTCAAAGGCAAAACACCATATAAGCTAGTAACAGATCGGCGCATATTTTATTTTACATGTAAATATCTTTAAATGTAGAAGAAAATTAAACTATAGAATGCATATAAAAGAAAACATTTACAATGGCAGTGTCAAAAGTTGTGCAACTACGTTTTTTAGCTTGCAAATGCATAATAAACATTATAAGTAAAAAAAATAATCTAGGAAAAGAAGCAGAAGATGTAGATAAAAGTAAGTTAATGATTGTAAAGATACTATATATTTAAGCTGTTAAATCTGTTAAAGCCCACATATATATCTTCAATATAATAATTGATTTATCTATATTGCCAAACAATATTTTTTGTGTTCAACTATTTTTTTTAAAAAGACTAAATAAAGTTTAAAATTATTTAAGATTGCTGGTTTTAACTAAACACAAGTTCAGTAACAAAGCAAGAAATATTATACAAATCAGAGAATACAGTAAGGGGTCATATACAAAGAGCACGCAAATAATTTTTGAAAGACTTTTAAATAGTATAATATACTTTGTAGTTCAATATGTATCTCTTGCCGTGTAAGGCAGAAAAGCAGCGTGAGCAATACACCTGTACGCAAAAATCATATATGCACAATTTATATGCATTACAAGCTTATTATTAGCTTCTTGATGCTCAAGCATCCAATATGATATATCTTTTTACCGGAATTTAATATTTGTATATTTTTGTTTACTATAAATTTTTACGGCGTTTGTACCCCTACATTTGTTACACGAATGTAACAAAAATTTAGGAGATTAGTTGTATAAAACCGAACACCGACGAAAAGATGAGTATTATTAAACAAACATTTATGATTTAAGCCTACAAGGATGCCATTATATTAAAAAACAAAACATTCCTGAACAATCAATACAAGATCACATGCATGTTTTTTTTTACGATTGTACGATGTAAATTGACGCAGAGATTTATATAGATCAACAGTAAAAGTTCTTCTTACGTATGATCCGTAGCAGTTTTGGTCTATAAAAAAAATGAGTTTACAAAACGCTTAAGAATATGCACACGTGCTATTTGAGTAGCTTTTTGTTCTTCTTTATTAAGAAAAAAAGATTAATACATCTGTCAATTGCTAATGTCTATTGCGTATAATTCTGTAGTGCTGCATTTGGTTTGTTCTTAATGGTGTTTTTTTTTGTATCTACTGTGTGGTCTCGACTGATAATATTTTTAATCCATATGCAGTTTTAACAAAACTAAAATTTTTATTTTTATTTTAATGTAAAAAATACTATCGCAAAGTTTATAAAGATAGCAACTATATCACTGGTAAAATATCTTACTAAAAGCTATATACACCGCAATTATATCGCAATGGTCATTAGTATGAATACCATCTACAAGAATTAGTTAAGATAACCTGACCGAGTACAAAGCATTACCAATATGGAGCTAATGTACATTCCTGCATGATTTTACGGCATTGTGATAACTAGGGCGAACTAAAAATTCAACTAAAAAATGGTAAAAAATGCATTTAAAATCAAAAAAATGCATTTATTGCATTTAAATTTGCTATTACCCAAATTTGTTTTTAAACGGTAGCAGAATCATCGAGATGGATTCCAAAATGCATTATTCGCCTTACTTGAATTATTTCTATAATTTATTTTACAATAGCCTTTGTTTTTTGGCTTGACATTTTTTAAATGTGTTTTTAAATGCATTTAAAAAATGCTTTTAACCGTAAAAAAGTGCATTTATGACTGCAAAAAAAGCATTTAAAAAAACAAAAATGCATTTGGTCGCCCCTAGTGATAACGATTCGCAAATAATTTTCGCATTCGCGAATTTATAAATCAAGTATATATGAGGTAGAAGAGCAACAAGAGCGTTTTTTTCACGCTAGTGGATACATGGCTTGGCAATGCAATTGACTATATTTTGAACCCGTTTGTATATGTAACAGAGTATTTTTTCCAGTAAAAATGTTTTACTGAATTTAAATATTGTCTTAACAATGAAACATTGCATTCAGCAATTTTGGAGTAAAACAACTTTTTTTTCTCATGTTACCATCATGAGAGTAGAACATGGAACAAATTTTGGGGGTATAATTTACATCTAATTTTTTTTATGATTTAAAATGAACAACTTTATACTTTTATGTCTCCTTTATTATAAAAATCCTTGAAAAAGTCATTTTTGTTAATAGATAAAACAAAAAAATTCCGTTAAATATTTCCAATTTTCCAAATCAGAAATTTACTTTTTAGTTGTTTTAGTAAGACTTAAACTTTATAGTATTCGTATAATCTATTAAAGTTACAACAAAATATACAAGTTTAGCGGTGTAAAATAAAAAGTGTTTTCAGTGCTGTGTTTATTTTTGCACTGAAAATTCAGCACATTTATTTTTTGAAATAATCTTTTCATAAAAACTTTTTATAAGTTTTTTACAGTTTTCAGATATTTCGGTTTTGTTTTTTTTATCCCGTATGTATAATTGATGTGACCTAGGCACTCGTATTGCAAATAACTGCGTGTTACCGTTAGTTATAATTATTTTAAGCAGGTATTAAGTATCGGAATATAACAGAAAATAGTGAACGTACAATATACTAATTTATTTTACAAAATGTTTTTTTTATTTATTAAGCCCAAAATAAAAATCATTAAATCACCAAGAAAAGCCTCCAGCAGATATGAGTTCTAAACAAGAAAAGATATAAATAAAGACATTACAGCAAATTATATTTAAAGCCTAGCACGTTTACCTGATTTGAATTTATAACGAACTCGCAAAAAGATACGATATTTACATGCATCCTGTAAACCGATCTAGGTGCAACGTATTAAGAATTGAAAATATAGTTTAATACAGTGAAAAAATACTTTTTAAAGGGGGATTGATCATATGAGGGCTTTAAACAAAAGGAATGTGCAACAAAGATTTATGAGAAGTGAAATAAGTCTAAAGAAGAAATGCAAAAAAATCAATGCCGAAAACAATATTATCGTACTAAAAAAGTAATTAAACTTGTTCTACATGTTTTTTTTTATTTACTAATAATATTGTATCGTTTTTTCTACCTTTTTCTGTTTCCTTCAAGTTAATATTTTACTTTTACTATTTAAAATACAGTTATGTAAATTAAACTCAAAAAATAGCATTTGTTGTTTTTTTTGTTTCTTTATGAGGCTTTTTCTATACGATAATATTTGTAAACACACTTTAAACGACCGAATACTCTTTAACGATCATAAGCTAATACGCAAAAAATAGCCTGCATACAATAAGGTTAATTGTTATTACACCTGTTTGGGTAGCCTCGGTCCAAATTTGCGCAATCATTGATCAGTATAAATTTATTGGGTAGATGTACTGCCACACATGACAACAAAAAAAATAGCCTGTTAATTAACGCATCATTTCTAGCGTTATGCTACACACTTAATACGGTTTTTAGCTGTATGGTGGTTTCTGTTATTTGGTAAACTACTGAATTATAAATTATTTGGTTTTTAATTCTTTATGAGCATAATTTTAGTGCTTAAATCGAAATATTGTTTTCTACACTGTTTAAATATTTTTTTGTAAGCACTTTTGTATGGGCACCTACACTTAGGCTATGTTTTTTTCTAAATGATTGATTATATATATATTTTTAAAATACAAAACTATAAAATATGTATATTTTTTTCACTCGTCGTTACTCCTGTTTCAGATTTTGTATTTTATATTATTACGAAAAATTTATAAAGCCATAATATATTGAAAGAGTTCGTGCAGGGGTAATTTTTACCTCATTTAATAAATTTTATAAGTAGGGCCTGAAAAGAAATGATTAAGCCGAAGAACTTATTTTATAAAAAAATGTTTTATTATAGTACGAAGAAAAAGAATTTTGGTTAATAAATTACAATGAGCGCTTACGAGCACTAGTACTAGAGTGAAACGAACATTGACATTGTTATACCTGGTAAGCTACTTTGGCTTATGTAAAACAAGCAAGCAGGTATGTCCAGGTAATTTAATGCATGTGCTTTAATTCGTATTTTTTTCTATCTGTTTTAAATGTACTTTACGCTTTATATTAATATTGTTTTGTTGGATTTCCTCTCCTTTTTAAGGGGAGTATTTACATTTGTGCGGGGG
>JAQFYM010001981.1:0-27078 GCA_034694785.1 Agrenia bidenticulata | reverse complement strand
GGGCTACTGTGATAATCCCAAAAATCACAGAAATCACAGCAACAAATCACACTGTGATTATCACATCCGAAACCCTGGTTGGCACATGATTTCCGATCAGCAAAACAGAGAAGAACTCGTGGAGTTCAAAACTGGTATCTTGGAAATATTAAGGAGAAGAAACTTAATTCTTACTCTATAAGGGATATTTGTATTTTGGTTGGTGTATTATAGGTTATAGTATTAGTTAGTTTACTTTATATTACTAATAGTGAAATGATATTGTTTACTTTAAAAACTTTAATAACCATTTTGTAAAAGAGTTTGGGGTTCCATGGGCGAAAGCTCGGAAGGAACTATGATTGATTAAATAAATAAATAAATAAATAAATAAATAAATAAAAAATATTCGATCCTACAAGACCACAAAATGGTATAAAAAATCTTCTTCCGAAAAGTCGAAGAATGCATTTTTAATGCATTTAGAATTGGGATTACAAAGCATAAAGAAGCCAACTTTCTGCAATTCAGAATGAATTTGACCAAGCAATTGACAGGCAGTTGCACCCAATTATCAGAAGGAGTTTCCACTAAGACTCGTTGGAAAGCATTTTCCAAGTTGTTGTTGCCTTTATTTATCTTGCGATACAACTGTTCAGTACAAATTCAGACTGGTCTAACACAGGTCGCACAAAAATTAAACATCTATTGTACAAGAATAATATGATTGGACTATCCATAAGCATTCCAGTTGTAACCATTAAATAGTGAATAGAATTAGACTCTCATTAAGCGTACCAGTTGTAGCCAATATACTTATAACTTGTCTTCATGTTTTAGTGAATGTCATAGCTGTATGACTTGTGCAGTATTTCAGAATGGTACTGCAATATTACATTGAAAGGGTTTAGAAAATATACATGTTTGAACTCCTTTGCAATTTTTATGATAATATCTAACGTTTCTAAAGTTTCAACCCTTCCACAAAATCTAAGCTTCATGGATCCCGCGAATGTGCTCTGTGTCACAAAACAGGAAAATAGAGACTGTATACTGCTGTGAAACCTGTAAAAATATTCCACTTTGCGTTGTGCCTTGTTTTAAATCACACCATACTAAAGAAAAATTGTAAACTTTTCGAATGTACAAAAAAATTAAGCCGGCATGAAGTTTTACTTAAAGTGTCATAAATTGTTGAAAATTTTAGTTGACTTTCAATTTTTTTTGAAAAATAAACTTTTTTCATCTTTAACTTTTTATGAACAAGTTTTGGTACTTAGAATTCAAAAATTTTATCTGCTTATACCTCCCATAGGAAGGGGGTGACTTCATTTTTTCGTATCCCAGAGGCGCGCTTGTCTAATCTAAAGGATGAGCCAGAGTAATTATATTTCTCATTCACTGGTCACTCCAAGGCAACGACTTGCTTTCAAAATTTTGTTGCCATGCGAAAGGGTTAACCACATAGTTTTAATTTGTGAACTATTTTCAAAATGTTATGGTCGATCATCATGCCAGTAGTATGAGTTTATTATATGTAATCATTTGATAGGCTTAACCTTCCTTAACATTTTTGGAAACTAATGAATTTTTACCTCCTACTGATTCAAAGAGCGACCCCGTGCCGTCATCATCTCCTAAAACGTCTACATATATGATTTCCGGTATTTCATACGATTGTTTACGATGGTGATGGGTTTCATTTTTTGATTTTAGTGGAGGCAACTTTTTAAGTAGAAGAGGGAAAATAGAATCCCAAAAGTTCAATTGAAGTCTAAAAGGCTCATCAATCGGAAATCTGTCATTTCCAATGTTGAACCACTTTATCGAATGAATTTCTTGACCTTGGGGTAAAGGCTCCCATTCGTTTGATGGTACCCTGTTGAATTGTGTAATAAATTTAACTATTTACAATTATAAAAGGCTGGATAAGCAATAAAGTAAACGCTTACCCTGTATTTGCAAAATTGACCCACATCAATATCAGATTAATAGAAAATCCAATGCTCATTTCTCGGTAAACTTTTCTTATTAGTGGAAAGTCCGCCTTTTAATCAAGAAAGATTTTCAATAAATTATTTTTTATTTAAGTAAACTAGCTTACCATTTCATCAAGATCAAAAAGGTACTGTAGTTCATCCCCATTACATGCCCCGGAAAAGTTATTCCGTTTATGCTTCATCATGTCTAAGAAAAACAGAATGGATATTTTCTGCATTCAAATTAAAATGACTCTACACTTTTCCATACTTACCGTACCGGACTCTAAATCCTCTCAGCCAATACTCAAGGAAAGTTTGACTTCTAAAATATGTAAAGTAGTAGAGGAAAACATTATTAAAAAGCTTAGCGTGATTAACGGCTGTATTCCGGGTTCCTTGAAAAAAATTTCGGTGACTCAGTGCGTTGAACAAGGACAAACCTCTGTCCTTTCTAATCCACATTTTCCCAAGGGATTTGAAATAGAAATCATTAACAGCTTTGTCGGTCATGTCAGTTTTCTTGATTTTGTTGGAATAGCCAAAGAATTTCCCAAACGATTTCAACGATATCGACCAGTCAATTCCAAATTTGGTTACAGATGTTGGTCTGTTTACAATCTCTGAGTATAAAAAACGTTCTTGAAATTATGTAATATAATAAGACAGGGAAGTCGCTCCTACCTGCTATTTCTTTAGTTACTCCATCAAACTCGTTCACTCCGATCATAAAAGGAACATTTGAAATGGTTCCATTTATTCCCTTTAAAATAATGTTTTGTGGATAATCTGGGAGGAAAGCCATACTTTCAGGGAAGTTCCTCATCCAGTGTTCAACGACTGGGCCAAAGTACACTGCATTTCCAATTGCATCTCTCTCCTGACAGTAAAAACTTATTTTTATTTTTATAGATTATACACTTATCATATATACACTCTTATAACCCCCCAGACTATATAAATACATACTTTTATTGGGTTGAAGAAAAGCATACATTTTAGAACGGACTATAGATTTGAAAAACTTATGGATATGGACTATTTAATCAGAAGTCGCATAGAAGGTTTCGAAATGACGCTCTAACTTTACAAGTTAAGTAAGAGCACAGTTGTACTGTGCAACAACTGTGCTCCAATATCACACATGAAATCGGAGCACAGTTGAGCGAGCCTCCAAGTTACCTCCAATAACACGCGTGACGTTAGAAAACACACGCTAAAATAAAATGTAAGTTTCAATGGATAGAAATTATTTCTACTTAACCTTAATTACCCTTAAAGATGGTTTTTGGGATGTGCTTAAAAGGTAAGTGTAATGCTAAATGGAATTACTAGTTCATTTTCCAAAACATTAATTAAGATTGACATTGGGGAGTTATTCTAATGTATTAGATTCTAAAACCCTCGATAACTGGAGCGTTTTTTAAATTTTACTTTATCTTTGGATGCGTTACATTGTGATTCTCAACAAGACAAAGTAGATGAAGAAAGCAGTAGGTATCATGTCCATTTTGAAACAAACAATACCAAATAAATAGGATAATCTCACCTTAGCAAAAAGATATTGACTATTGTATGTTTCCTTCACAATTTCATTTGCAGTTTTACTACGAAGACAATCTACAACAGAACTGCTGTCCAGGTCCCCATCACATTTCATATTTGTAACAAATGTTGAAAATGATTTTTCGGGGTCGTCTACAATAGCCCAGGGGCACAAAGCGTTTCCACTTTGGGCTATCGCTTTTTGAAAAAGACCTACGTAAAAATTTTAAATTAAATTTTCTGTGAAAAGGGTATTCTAAAAATTAACCATAATATAAAAAATAATCGTTTCTTCAACCTCGGCTCATAGGAGATAGCATATGCATATGTACTGACGCCCCACCCGAGCCGTATCCTAAAATTGTTACACTCTTTGGATTACCCCCAAAAAAGTGAATATTCTTCTGAACCCACTTTAGAGCCAATACTTGATCCTTTAGTCCAAGATTTGCTGGTACCGTCTCGTCCATAGTTGTGAAAAATCCTATAGAATTATATCGAATGTTAGTTGGACTAAAAATACTTGAAGAAATTTATAAAAGAAAAAATAGCTCACCAAAAGCTCCTAACCTATTGAATGTAAAGTATGAAAACAAATTGCAATTTTTAAAAAATGTAACGGAAAAACCAACATTCCGATTCTCGCAGAATCAGAGCAAAAAAGTTTCACCTGTAGTTGAAGCTTACTAGGATAACATCCTTGTCTAGAAAGTATTTGGCACCCAAATAGTGACCCGTTTGATCTGCCCAGTGTTCGAAACCTCCATGGATAACAACAATTACGGGAACTTTATCTAGATAGTAATTGTCATGTGTTTGGGGTGTGTGAACATTTATAAAAAGACAATCCTCTGTTCCCTCGGTATGCCCTGCCACATTTTGAAAGACACAGGGTGGAGGTTTCTTAGAGCATTCTCTGATCCCATCCCAAGCCGGTCCCGGGCGAGCAAACTGGAGATTTTACAAAAATTTGTTTTTAAAATTTGAGTTTCAAAACGCTACTATAGCTCATTTCATGGACAAATAATTAATTATAGTTGGTTGAATAACAATATTGTAAGTTAATTTATTTCGCACTTCTAAACATTCGTCAGCAAACTTACCGCACGTTAATTTTTTCAACTCCAAGTTTAGCAAATCGACAAACTTTAGAAAAATTTATGAACTGCTACAAAGTTTTGAATGGAAAATATCATAAAAGAAAAGTGCTTTGCTGGAAATTTTCATTACTCAGAAAATGGCGAAGATATTCGGAAGACCTGGATTAGCAAAAGTATATAAAGCCTTCAAAATTCATTGGGGCCACGTAAAATCCCGAGTTCAGCTCCTCTGGAGATGGGAAAACCTTTAGCTATAATTTATGCCACAGGAAATTGTATAGAAAGTTAGAATTACTTGAAATCGTTTGGGCTTCTTGGCGTAGGGGATTCCCCAGTATTCTGTGAAAACGCGACCCCCTCTCGTCAACGACGTTCGTCCTCTAACATCACCTTGAAGCGTCTGTGTTATCCTACCTGCCCTACTTGAATGGACACTGGAAATTTGTAATTTTATAAATAATAATATTACTATCAAATGTTTAACTTCCAAACCGTTTCTCCACTTTATCGAGCTTGGCATCTTATAGTCAGTGCGATACTTTTAATCAAAAACTGAGATGTATGACTACTAACTGTTGAGGCGGCATGGAGAATGAAGTGACTAGTCTTTTATTACATGAGATTAAAGACTTTAAAAGTACAGACCTCGTCCCACATTTCAAATTGACGTTAAGACCTTAACGTATAAGGTCGTTTTGTTTAAGTTATTTTTGTCAACTTGAGAACTGATTTGAACTAGATATTTTGAAGATCAAATTAACGCAACCCAGAATTAACAATGCTTAAATGACCATAAGCGTTTCTTTGTCGATGGAATGGCATTGTATTTGTGAAACAATGTGTATAGAGTTTTGTTGGTAATGACACAGCATGGGTTTGCATCGGTTTTTTAGCCAGGGTGGATTATCACTAAATACTCTGAACTCTTCAATTGCGGTCAAATGTTATTGATTGTGATGTGATCAAAGGGTGACCGGTGGTGGCTGACCGAAGGAACGAAATTATGTCTATTTTTTTTACAATACATGAGAACCTTTGGCTTGCCAAATTCTATATAAGCGATTAGAAATCATTACATAGGCAGTCATTAGCAAGAGGATTTAATTTTTAGTTTTTTAACAGTAAACAATTTCCTTGTCATCGAGTCTAGAAAGTGATATACTGAGATAGTTACAGAATTAAAAAACAATGTAATTCTAGTTTTTCTAGTCCAGAAAAAGTTTAAATGATTAAAATCCCTATAAATGAATAAAAAATGTGACTTGACTTCGCTGATAATTAAATTTCATTGAATTTGCTACTATTTTTAGCATTGACTCAGAAACTTTTTCCTGGTCAGATATTATCATTTGTAGAAAGGAGAAGGCCAAAGCATGACAGAATATTGTAATGGTACTAAATCATAGTTAAGTTAACAACATTTATTTAAATGAGCAAGAGATGAAAGTGTATCTTATCATTATCTTGTCATTAAGGTGTACGACGGTGGGAACTTGAGAAGTGTAAAGCCTTGGAATAGGAAAAGTATGGCATCTCCATTCCGTCGCAGATATCAAAAGCACCTGCTCAACTCGGGGTAGAAATTTCAGACTTGTTTCTCCGAACCTCAAGAAACTCAAGATGGTAACTACTTTTAACAATACCCGCAGTCTTCGATCTCATATTTGGAATACATACCACATTCTAAATTTTACTCATTTCTGTGGATTTTTTCAGCTAACAGTGGCTCAAAATCAAACAAGGTGAGCTGCCCGTTCGTCATATCTCCAATCTTAGAGGATTAAATCCATCCACTGGCACCGTTAACTGCTCAGTCTGTACCGAATTATTTTGTAGCCGCAAATGGAAGATTGCAACGGACGTATTCAAAAACAAGCTTGAGCAGAAAGGGGAAAAAGCTGATTAGTAACCAAAAACAGAATCTCATATCAACTCCTGTTTGAAATGTCGAGGTTGATGTTGGCCCTCTAGAAATCCAAGATATTGATCATGTTGATCCATTAGTATGTCAAGTTTGCGGAGAATTTCTTATAGCTGATTCCGGTTTAAGAATCTTTTACGTTCACAGAGAAGAGAAGAATGAATACTATATAAATACTATACTATGTAGTTTTGAATGAGGCTGAAAATTCAAGTGTCGAATGCAATTCAGTTTCCATTGCATATACTTCTAATTTATTAAATATTTGACCATACAAGATTTTAGATTTTTAGAACTTAGAATTTTAAACTTATTATCTGCAACGGCTTATTGTTCGTTTATATTATTAACGATGACAGAGGTCAATGTCTGATCGATCATAAAAAAATCATATAATGTATTTTATTGTTGATAAAGTCGCTCTTAATTAATAAACCTGCCAACGGTTAAGCTAACTGCTAAACCAAAAATAAAATTATGGAATCCTTTGAATTTGACAGGGTATTTATCTCTCGTAGTTTTATACAATCAGATAGGGGGGAATAATTAAATTAAACAAAAACTAATAGCCTATACCCAGTCTGAGGTTGACATCGAGGTCAGGATAGAGAACAGCATGGCCAAGGCTACCTAAAGTTGCATTGATTGGACCATTTAATTTCCCCACTATGTAGATTCCTGGGATATTTGCTAGTCTTAGGATAATGAAGACAGTTATGAGGAGGACGACGAGGACCGTGAGGACGGGGATGACAGTAAGAGCGATTATGCCTAATATCCTTAACCGAAATCTCCGCCCCCTTATGACTACTGAAGGACCCCCGCCAGATGTTGTGGACGCCGATAAGTCCGAAGTGAGGCCTTTTTCTAGAGACAAAAATAAAGCTCTTTTCATATCATTAAATTATCTCAAAATAACCTTTAGCCCACCCAGGGGACATCATTTCACAGTTATTTACCATTTATCCTCCTGAGTTCTAGGTAACGCTTTACATCTAATTTTTAATTTTTTGCTGTAATATGTTTTCATGTTTAATTAAGAAAGCATGATAGACTAAAACTTAAATTCGTTTACTTATTAAGCTTAAACAACTTTTTTTTTTAAATGAACACTTTATTTATTAAATTAAAAGCGATCAGCCTCCTTTATCTGTTTACATACTTTTGTCCATCCATTGACATATATTTGGAAGCCTCTTTGGTGCTCCATAAACCTTGCCTAAAATTGAAGGTGAATATGATAATTGCATTGTTCCATTGTTCGTGTCAACAATTTGACAAGAATGGTTTAGACTATATGGCACTAAATGTGAGCTTAAAGGCCAATGCCAATTTTGAACTTGAGATCTATATCAGGGTGTAGAGCCCCTCGTCCACCATTTCCTAAACTTGCATTAACCGGTCCACTGATTTTTCCGACTAGATAGATGCCAGGGATATCTGAGAGCCGGAAGGCGATAAGAAGGGCTATCAATAAGATGATAAGGACGGTTAGGGCAGGTAATACTACGAAGGATATCATATCCGACATCCACAACCGAAATTCCTTTCCTGTCACAATTATCTCTGCAGATGATGCTTCTCCTTTCTCTGCAATACACACATTTAGACCAATGAGGGGCCGTTCATACAAAATTAAGTGGAATTAAATTACCACCCACTACCCAGTGACCCAACCATTATTACGGGTTTCACACATTTTATAACGCTGGATATATATGTTTTCTGTGCATCTTCGGACAGTGCTATAATTCGTTTCCATCAAAATCTCAAAAATATGCAATGACATATAAAATAAAATGAATTTTCAAAATATGAACTTTCTCTTTGAGTTTCATTACAAAAGATTCATGGTGTTGGATGGAGGGGGGTTTTTTTACCACCCATTTTGTAAGTGCCTATATTTCCATTGTCAGTAGTGGCGTGAAGAAATTCGCGTTCCCTATACGAGAAAAAACCAGATTGAAGACAGAGTGTCTAATTTATAGCAGATCACTTCTATTCGTTTTCTGTTAAAAAACTGATTTGAAAAAAATAATCTTACCCGTCACATTTTGCCTTTTTTTATTAAAAATTCTTGACATAACCAACCCCTTGTTCGTTTCTTAAATTTACAGTACATATCATATTGCCTCTTGTAGTCGTTTTGTTTCGAGTTACAATACTATTCGCCAGTTTTCCTACCCTTCATAACCTCTGCCCTGTATCCAACCTTTCTAGTCCCCACTGGACTAACTAGCTATGGACTGACATTGTAAACTATACATATATATCCTTACAAACGGCAAATATATGACAAATCAGTCAGTGAACTTTCAGGTAAATATGTACAATATGTAGCTCTAAATTCCGTGAGTTAGTCTGCTCGATTGGGGATTGATCCATTTAAAAATGATTTGTCAACATTAAATGATGCTGAGGAATAAATTCTGCTTTTATCGTTATTCAATGAACATGGACTTTTGGAAGATAAAAACGTTCTCAAAGGGATTATTTATCAATCATTTGCATCAAACATTTCTTTTCATATGAAACTTGTTTTGCTAGTCGTAAATACACTTGGAAAGGTACAAGTATACATGGAACTATTTGTTCTGTTGACGATGAGTTCTTCATGAATTTTTTTGTGTTTACAATAGATAATAGATTAAATGAAATACTAAAGCTCAATGAATGAATCTGAAACATCCGTGCTGATTAAATAACACCTTAGAGTTATAAGCACCATGACAGTCCAGCTAGTTCAAATGATTAGTTAACTGTTAAAGTATATAGTATAACGGTTAAAAATTCATTAAATCTCAAGGATCAACATATAATCCATTTTTTATTTTATGAAAATATTATAATATTTAATTTGAAATACTTTACAATTGCAAAAGCGAACGCTTACAAAATCCTATCTCGGTCCGATACCCTTTCAGATATACTTTAATTTGAATGGAAAAAATATTGAGGATAATAGATCTCCGGAAATGAAGGTTTCGAAACTCTTTAACGGTTAAAAATTAGTTAAGCGGCCCGTGGGTGCACAGCGTTCTATAATGACATGTTAAAGTTTAGGTTTAACTTTGGGAACTCAGTCCCTACACTTTAAACTATGGATTGGATCATCTGATGGGCGAGAGAGAATTGACTATTGCGCTCGTTCTACTGGGAACTCATAATTTTTAGTCTTGTTTTGCCGTATTGCAATTACTTGCGCCTCGAGAGAAAGCCACACAGCGCTCTTGGCCTCACTTTATAACTACTTACAATGCGAGTAGTTTCGATGATAAACCCCTGACGAGGTGCCATTAGTCTTAAAAAATCAAGTAAATAATACTGATCATCATGAAATTAATTTCGTTCTTGAATGGCCCCTATTGGATGAGAAAAAAAATTATGAAGTTGGCAAAATTTTAATTAAAAAATTTAGAATATTTTTCTAAATTTCTTAGAATAATAGAATAATTTAGAATTCTAAAATAGAAGCACACAGATTGACCAGAGAAGTGAAAACAAAAGACATTGAGCGTGAGATATTAATATCTTAATATTATGCAATAACTTCATCAATTTTTTTCTCAGCCAATAGGGACTATTCAAGAACAAAATTAATTTCATGATGATTTGTATTATTTACTCGATTTTTTAAGACTAATGGCACCTCATTTGGGGTTTATCACCAAAAGTACTCGCATTGTTAGTAGATGCTTTTCCAATTTTGAGGCGGTAACAAATTTTGATTTCCGGATAAGTTCTAATATTATTTATCCTCAATATTATTTTAACTTCAAAATTAACAATAGTTAAAGGTAATCTCTAGGATACAGGTCAAAAGGTTCCGTTAGAGATATGAGGAACAGTCTTAGCACAATGTTTCATAGATTTAAACAAAACCGCAATCTGCCACGGTTGCAAAAAAATGAAATAATTAATTTACAAGTGATTTTTCCCGAATTTCAAGGTAATCCCAACTATTGATTCAGTGCTCAACTAATAATGTAATTATTGACATTGTGTAATAAAGTTATAAAAAACCTTGGAAAGAAAGGATAACAGGAAGTGTGGATTGAGTTATCCTTGATAAACAATCAATTAGCTCTAGTTATTTATATTTAGAGGTCAGTGTCTGCGTACATGGGTCACCTGGGGCTTTAAAATATTTAATCAACAAAATATCAAACCCTTACCTGCGTCTTCCATTTTGCTTAACATTCGATCGTTCGATTCCATTCAAAATTAAGAGCAATCTTTTATTTCCCCACAACAATGTCAAAACCTATCCGTCTATCCTTTGTTTCAAAATGGAATGAATAACCCTACTGGGGTATTGAGAAACTCTCCTTTACATCCAAATCCAACTTTCCCCAAAGGTTTAGCGTTCTACTTACAAACGGTCTTAAATTTGTTTTTAGTTTTAAAGTTAAAAGTCGGAGGTGATAGGAGATTATAGACTTGTTTCAAAAGATGTTTCCAGATTCCCGTTCTTGATGTTACTGGCAAGAACTGTGAGGTGGGATGTAAGAGTGTGGTACAAGTAATGTTTTTTTTCTTCTTCTTCGCAAGATTAGGCATATTATAATAATGACGTTCAGCTTACCTGCACTATCTCTATAACATGCTTTGTACGTAGACAGATTATAGGACTTGCAATGTACTCAGAAAGGCTTTGGAAGATATGAAATCCAATGATAAATTGATAAATGACTTGTTGGTCTGCGGGATAGAACAAGGCAGAGGTGCTTAGAACTCTGAACCTGTTTTCTTTACCATTCCCAAGCAATTGAAGATACGGACCAGATTCAGTTGAATAGATTCAGACGTATTGAAAAACTCTCACGCCAACTTCCTACCCGAACACTAGCTTCAATTGTGTAGTAAATGCAAAAGCTATTAAATATATTCCCAACAGCAAATCACAATCGGCAGGATCATCCAGTTATCCCAAATATCATTTCATAATAAGCTCAGAAATCCTTGAAAATTTATCCATGCTCAATTTGACGAGCCTAGACAGCAAGTGTTCAATATGGGCCCTTTGCCCTGAAGAAGAGCCTTGATGACTTGTACAATTGCTGTTAAGAATGATTTCCTACTTCATTGGGTTTTCTGACAAGATTTTAAAGGTTTTTTGAAACAGGTTTGTAAACTGGGATTTTGACGCTGGCTAGTTAAATGAAAAGCAGAGATTGGAGAGGATTTTAAGTTTATATGTGCACATGTCTACAAAGGTTTTCGTTGAATCATATTGGATAGTATATATGGGACGACAACTTGTTGGGATTGCCAATTCGCAAATTTAAAAGTAAAAACTGGTTTGATGAGTTGACTCCTCTCTAAAGTTTAAAGCTCAAACCCCTAACTTGTTCAACCAGCTTAGACGTACATGCACGGAAATTCCAAGGAGTTGAATTGCATAGTAAAGGACTGGTCAAGTATCTGGTGCATTTGTTTAGTTGAAGAAATGAAATTTAAAAAAATCTCAAGATCCTCTCCTTAAGAAAAAAAAGGTCAAGAAGATCTCCAATGAGATGGATGGTACAAAACGTACACACGTGTCTCAAAGAATTTGATGTATCTTAAAATTTCCCTTCACACACACAAACATAGAACCAAGTAGGGATTATAGTATTGATATTATCATTAGTGGCTTTTATTATATTATAAAATCTCAGCCGCGTCTACAGGTGCAACATGATCATGTAAAAAAATAAATCGGCAGGAACGTTCCGTGCAAGTAAACAATAGTTAAGGGATGAAATAAAAGATTTAAAATAATTGTTTACTTATGTGCAGCTAGGTTTTGGAAATCCCAAATGTCCAAACCATTGACGACCTTCGTATCTTCAAGATCAGTTTTGTTTTTATCTAGTTATTTTTGAATAAATGCAAATGGTCCAGAAAATTATTTCAAACCCAAGAAATCTGAGATGTAAAGCTGTAAGGGCATACATGCTCAATACAATTACGTTCCTATCAGCAATAAATGTATTACAAACTCCACAGTGGCTTCATGCGTCAATATCTGTAGGCATATTTACTCTTAATAACATGTTATATGCAACGCAAAACTGGTAATTAGCGGAAAAGGGAAAGGTAAATCGTGTACAGGATAAACTATGGACTCCCTTGTGACATTCAACTATTCAAGTCCCCTAATGCTGAGTCTTGTAAGTGTACTCAATCAATTAGGGATTACATATAATTACAAAAATCAACGAATACTCTAAAAACTAATTACACAAGTATTCAATTCAAGTAATGTGCAACCCTTTACAGTTTCAATTGTACCTAAATTCAACGACACAAATAGCTTCTGAATTCTAAATACATCTACAAGGATAAATAAGTTAAGAATTAGTTAACTAATCAAAATCTGAAATTGAATTCTTGTAAAGCTGTTGATACGTTAATGCACAAGCTGCTCCTTTGACTTGAAGAAGCTGTGGACAAATTACAAATATATTTATGAGCCTATTTATAGTTTAGTTACAAATTCATGCGGATTAGTTTCAATGCTTAATTTTAAATAAAATTAAACAAAATCCTTGGCTCATAAATTACCCTCGATTGGATAAAAAGTAATTTAGAACTAAATTCCAGAAAATATACTTGAGATTTTGTGTTGAAATGGTTATTCTTCAAGGTTGACTGGTACATGGAATTAAATAGAATTCACAAGCTATGCACTGTATTGGAGCTAACTTGTACTGAACATAGCAATAAGAAACCAAAATCCCTGTCATTAAATTTTCCCATCTCAGTTTGGTAGGTTCAATAAAACTTGACCACAAACAAGTGCGGTTTTACTTCCGGTCCAATAATTGGAATTCCCGTTGGGCTTCGGCATTTGGTAACACTGGAGAACCATTTACTAAATATTGAAATGGCTTCATTTAAAAAATTACCTACTACCATGCGGCAAAATGAAAAGTAGTCCACAATTTTGTGGTCGAGCCATTCAGAGTTTAACTAGTCTTATGAGATGTGTAAATGCAATGATCTGGAATCAGTCTTTCGGTGATAAAAAACACAGAACTTCACCGATGATTGTCAGTGTCGTTTCTGTTTTAAAATTCTGCTTAAAATTAACGCATTATTATTATAATTACTAATTATTAAATATTATTTAGCACTAGAGTCACAAATTTTGGTAAAAGTGTCTTAAGGTGAACAGTATACAAAAATGGGTCATATCGAGGGCAACGGATTGTGATCCCTGTGGATGCCAGTTGACCAGTTGATTATTCATTTAAGTATTTATTTATCCGTTACTATTTATGAGTTCACACACATAATAAATGTAAGATTTCAATGTCATACAAAAGAGGAAAGTTTTTAATCTCTCGCCCTTTGGACACATTTTCCCAGGGTAGTTAATTATGCGCACATAGGTTGGGGTTGGAGAGTAGAATTTTTCGGCGGTGGACTGCGTATTAAAATTAACCTTTACATGATGTAAAAAAATGCTGAATTAGCTTGAAAGCAGTATCAAGGGTTATCCCACACATTCCATCAGCAATGTATACGTCATCGTGGTGAACCGGAGGTAGTTTTATCATTTGTATGGGAATTGTGGGGAACACCTACACGCTGATACTACTCATTAGCTTTGATTCTTTCATTCAAACAGAACATATCATAACATATTTATGTACCCGCATTTCTATTCCATATCCATGCATTTATTTAGTTTAAAAACGATTTCCTCACCCTTAAATCATTTCATTTAGGTGTATTAATATTTTGGAGAGGAGAGGGAGGCATATAACTTGTTTGCATTTGATATACAGTTCATGAAATCATAAACCTGAAAATATAATTGAAAGGTTTCATTCTACATTAACTAGATAGAAACTTGTAATAATAGAGTATATTTATACATTAGTTTTATGATTGGCGCTCTTAACTTATTTAGTTTGATGCTCCCCTAATCGAAAGTTCTCATTATAACCTCTGAAAAACCACAGACTAAATATATTTCCAAATCCCCAATGGATCAGTCCGTATAACTCCGGACATTTCAATTTTTTTTAATTGAAAAAGTTTGCTGTGGTGGTAATCATAAGGAAACCAGTAGAGCAAATTAATAGCACCTTTTACTCATCTCACATAATAATATTACTATGCCTTTTTGCCAGATTCCCACTGATCATATAAATTTCAAAATATCTTGTTGATCTTTCCGTCACATCTCGTTTCTCTCATATTGACTATCAACGCTACTTATTGCGCTACATATCCTATTCAGATGTGAATAAGCTTTTAGTTTTTCGGTAGTAAATCTGATTTTGAAAATGACATGATGATGGTATTGAGAATTGATTAATGAAACAAATCTAGCATGAAATTGCTATCGCTAGACAAGAATAGATAACCCTTTGAATTTAATTAATGTCATTTTGTTTAAATACTCTCCAGCATTAATGAATATGAATTTTAAGGTATCCGATTAGGGAAAATGAAAGTTTAAAAACGTTATGAAAGTATTAAAACTCTATTTAATAAAATATAAGATAATGATCACTTAATACCCTCCTTATATCATATGTGACCCGCCGCTCGGTAATCCGCTAGTTGAATATGTACTTACACATTATATTATTAGAAGAATTACTGCAAGAAGACTAAATCCTGCGTCATTGTCGTTGTGGACTTGAAATATCAGTCCAGAATTTTGCGGTAAGTTTCAATAAATTTGAACGCCCAAGTCAACCTCCCTCCTCACGCTCAGTAGCGACAGTAAATCCGAGAACAGTTATTAAATTTTACAAACACACAACAAGTGTTTATACAAATATAAATTGTACTGCTGAATCACCGATAAGGTAATCAATGAACTATTTTGGAATGCCATCCCTGCTTCATCTTTTTAATTTGTCCTGTTTCAGAGTATTCCGAAATGGATTTTCAAAATCGAGCTGGAGGGAAAACCGGGTCAGGGGGTGTGGCCTCCTGGTCAGAGACAAACCGAGACAGAAGGGAACGGCTTCGCCAGTTAGCCCTGGAAACCATTGACTTGGCTAAGGACCCTTATTTTATGAAAAATCATCTGGGTACTTACGAGTGTAAACTCTGTTTGACATTGCATAACAACGAGGGCTCCTACTTGGCTCATACACAAGGAAAGAAACATCAAGCCAATTTGGCACGGAGGGCCGCCAAGGAAGCTAAGGATGCCCCCTCACAGGTGACATTAGTGGAAAATAGTCAGCAGAATAGCAGAAAATAAGTTCAAGGTTTATTTTGATTTAGCCAGCCCTGGACAAACCTCGAGTTGAACCCAAGCGATTCGTCAAAATTGGACGACCGGGATACCGAGTAACGAAACAGCGGGATCCTGAAATGGGACAGCAGTCTCTTTTATTTCAAATTGACTATCCTGAAATAGCAGATGGCATTTATCCGAGGCATAGATTCATGTCAGCCTATGAACAACGCGTTGAGCCCCCTGATCGTAAATGGCAGTACGTGTTATTTGCGGCTGAGCCTTATGAGACGATAGGATTCAAAGTTCCAAGTCGAGAAGTTGATAAGGTTAGTGCAGAGGGTAATTTATGACTGTGTGTGTATTTTGGGAATGTTCATAATCTTGTAAGATATTTGCCAGATGGAGACTAAATTCTGGACATTTTGGAACAAGGACACCAAACAGTTCTTCCTTCAGTGCACATTTAAGCTAGAAAATAAGCGAATGATGCCACCTCCTCCGCCACCACCGATGATGGGTGGAAATCCTCCTCCACCACCTATGCCGCATATTCCACCTCCACCACCGAATATGCCTGCTCCACCTCCTCCAAGGATGTAAAATTATCAAACTTTCACTTTACTCAACTTACTGTCTTATGCGTTTTATTTTCACTCTAACATTGCATAAACATTGGGTTGGAAAATATTCAAATATGTATGTATTTCATTGTTTGGGATAGGGTATAGTGATTTATCTGATTTAGTCATGAAAAGATTGTTTGAATGGATGATTTGTAGATTTATAATAAACCAAATGACGTCACACAATATTTTTTAGGGTTAAGTTTTTTAAAGCTAAGTAGTGAACGTAATTTTTATGAACTTGATCAATGCATTTTTTGTCAGTTTATGAGTTGACAAGTAGCACTTGTATTTTCATCCATTCAAACAATATTTTCAGAACTTGAATATTGTGCCGATACTGCCGAATATAAATGTACAATACAATCATGCATTGATGGCGTGGCTGGTGGTTTTCAATAATGTTTTCCCATGCATATTTGTCGCTATTGGAGCTTTTCATAAGCCTGCATATAATGTCTTACGCAAATATCGCACAATGCCAGATTCCCTTGTTGTCCATCATAATTACAGACGAGAAATCATAATGATTATGATCGAAATTTAAAAGATTTTATACACGCTCAACAATTTATTCATTTATAGCATAAATAGGTATCATCAAAAAAGTGAAAAATTATAAGTTCATTAGCCTGAGAAAATTAATCAAATTGCTAAACAAGTTAACTTTGTCCGAAATTCCCGCAGCTATTAGTTATTACTTTATTACCTATTACCTATTATTAAATATTTGAAAAAAATGAGCCCTACCTGACAAACGCCTACAATCAACCCAGCCCAGAACATTTTGGAAAGTTATTAAAGTTAATCGAGGAGATCCATTGGTCTATCCCTACATTCGATAGTGTAATTAACAGGGACAAGAGTGTGAGCATCTCCCGGTGGGGCTAAATGATCCCCTAGATGAGATAATCCGCTCCACACCCGGTTTTTTTTCTTTATTACCAAATATCGCAAATTCTTAAACTCCGTTTCCTTCTGATCTCCACTGCCACTATTGATGTTTTCAGAAGCTGTTGGGATTGGGACCAAGGGTTTCTTTCCCAAAACTTCTACGCCACCACCGCAGTGCAAAGGCCTAAATTTCCCATTATGTATCCGCTCCGCAGCCACAAAAAACTGGCTTATAAACTTAGACTGAGTCTTTTCGTGCTCATTGAGATCCATTAAATTCCTCATCGGGTCTTCATGGAAGATGTCCCAACACCATTCCAGGACTTTGAGAGTTTTCCCGACTAACTCGTCTACTTCCTTCAATGACTTCTTTTTCTCGTGAAGGTCAACTGCGTAGCCCCCTAGAGTTACAAGAGCTTCAAAAAACCTAAACTCCGCTAAAATAAAAGGGTATCAATTAGAAGCGTTGTAAATAAAATGAAAGGTTCAGAAAATTTAAGGTAGCATTAGAAATATTAGAATACCTCTGTAATAATTCCGACCAGGGGTAAAGGCCTCCATCCACTTGACAATGTACTCAAAATCTGATAGATACTCTTCTTTCGCCTTTCTCAAGTGTTGCAGGGTGTTTACTTTAGCCTTTGTCATCATGTTTCCACATTTCCCAGCAATAAAAAATCTGGCCCTTACACAGAGATAATTCAAGGGATGCAATGACTTTTCACCAATCTCCCCAAGCCACTTATAAATTTTCGGGACATCCCCTTTGAAACTGTGATACATCTTGGACATTAAACGTTCCTCCTCATCTATAGATGATTGTTCGGACATGCCGCAACATCCTTCAGTGTTGCAGGTATAGATCCAGGAGTTGTTGATAACTTTTTTCGGCATCAAGTGACCAACAGCACATTTATGACATTTCACAGCTGATAGCATGACTCCACCCTCGGTTTGGGGATCCAAACACCAACTGCATTGAATTCCACTAGGTCCACAAAGTGGGTAGCCGTTGGTTGTCAAAAAAATGTTGCGATGGGGCAAAGGACATATACTTCTTGGATAGTCGGGATCAAGATTAACAGTTAGTAGTTCTCCTTTCTTGACATTGCCATTTGTGACGACAGTTCCGATGAAGTTCAATTTGTCCACCAAAATATAGGCGTTTGGGCAGCAATTGTGAGGTAAGATAGTCCCACGAGGTCCTTCATAAATTATGGTCGCAAATCTGAAATGTAGGGTAAGGTTAAGTGTTAGCACAAGTTATCCATTTAATATGCTTTTATAAATATCGGCAGCCATTAGGTAATTCTGAATTAGCAACGTACCTGGTGTCCCACGAATACCGATGATTACATCGAAATCGATTTTGAGAATTAACGAAGAGAAACTCTCTCCACTCTGATGAAGTTAACCAGTCAATATTTAAACGTTGGTTCAAAAAACTAAAAGCTGTATTAACTTGATCCTCATCGCTTGGCAGTGCTAGAAAATCTTTTCTGAATGTTTCCAACTTCATTAGTTGGTCCCACTTGTTTGGTTGATCCTTTTTAAGACACACAGCCCGAATCATCCCAATCAATCCATACGGTTCCATTTCCTTACAAACGTCTTCAAATGTAACTTTATTCTTGGCTAGTAGCAAGCACTCGGGCATGTCTTTGTGTTTCTGAAATCATTGCAGAGGACATAATAATTAAAATGAATCATACGTAAAATGGGAAAATATAAAATTTTCCACGTTAAATACCCGGGCGCACTTGGCCGCATTACAAACTGGCCATTGACAAACTGGGCATCGTCGGTACTTTATATTGGTAGGTTTGACGGGTTCGATAGGAGCACAAAATCCCAAACATGATAAGCAAGTTAACAGCGGATCCATTTTCACATTCCTTTGGATATAATCCAACGGAAAAGGGGTAGAGTAGTACTGCCAACTCGCCATCTTGTAAGGTTGAGTGTAAATAGGTTGTCTTCGAAAAAGTTTCGTCCCCGCTGGAATCCGCTTTTTGGCTTCATGAAAAGATTTACCATCAATGTGGATTTCTTTCCAGAAACCGCAAACCTTTTTAATAATATTAAATATAAATCGGTTTATAACAGCAGTACTAACACGAAACACGATCGTTTTCAAAGAAATACGCAAAACACATACAGCTTTATGTCCAGCCTCCCATGCTTTTGTCTGACATTCCTTTGAGCAGAAAAATGGTTTCAAATTACACCCGTTACATCTGAGCTTAGTGAGAACTTTGCAGGTGGTACATGCTCCTTCCTCCGCTTTCCAGTATTCGTCACATTCACAACTATTGCCTTTCAAAACATTGATACATTGTTGAGAAAAACCACACGTCTGCTTGAAGCTCGCATCATCATCCTTTACCCCGTTCTGAAGACAGTGCAGCGTCATTTCAAATATTCGATCCTTCAGCACCCTGTAGAACAATCAGCTCAAATTAACACTTTAATCTCAATTCAATATTCAAAATCATACCTTCTTTAAATTTTAATATTCATAATAAAATCTCGCGTGGAAACTAAATTATAGTTTGGATTTATGAATTTGTAAAATGAGAGAGGATGAGAATTAATAAAATGCTGGTTGGAATTGTTGGAAATTGTGATTGATGAGGATTGATAAAGTTCGGTTTCGCATGCCTAGTTACCTTTATATGACGAGTGGTGATGAATAGATAGGAATTTGAGGGATGTATGAACGATATTGATGGATGTCGTCGATCTCTATATCAAAACTTGGAGAATCTTAACTTTTGAAAATATAAACCTTGTGGTGTTTGACAAACTTACGAAATAAATGTTGCTGAGTCCAGCCGAAATCAGCTAATGGCTAATGCACAAAGCACGATCGAGTTGGTTCGTGTTCTCAAAAGTTATTTGAATCTTTCATTCCTCTTCCCGCCCAATATTCCATATACACTCTCCACACGGAATTGAATACCAATACATTGTATTGCAATTTAACATAGGCGTTTAATAACACAAGGATGCGGAGCATCATTATCATTTTAAATTAATTTCCCGACGGCTTCAATTGCCAATTGTGACCGAAGTTGAATAATTAAAATTCCTCTACGTCAAATAACGGGTTGAGCTTATGAATACAGTTTCTGATAATTAATGAATCAGTCAAAACGTTATTCTCAACAAATTCATACACTTTTTTTACCTTCTTAATTTATTGAGACAAGAAATCTTCTGACGACTTTTACGTCTCCCTCCAAACTTTTAATCATAGCTGCGAATTTTACATGATTTTTACTAATTGTAAGTTGAATTTGAATTGTAACGATTAAATGGTAGCCATGTGTTATAATTTAAATAATAAGAATAAATGTATCCGCTATGCTTATCCGTTTAAAGAGAGTTTATATTTTGTGCAATGCACATATATATAATACTGTATGTGATTTGAAATGCGGAAAATTATAAACAAATTCTTGAAATTCTTGTCCCTCTCGATAGTCACTGTAGCTTTTATAAAATGGGTTTAGCGTCTTTTCGGCCACATCCATTTCGGCAACACAGCATATCGTATACATAACAGATAGGGCAACATGCAAATGATCAAATTCAAAGTTGTCAACAATTCAGATAGTCAAATGAGACATTTCGGCTACTTCAACAACCTCCAAAATGTAAAGTAGGTTAATTCTAATTTCGGAGGTTCAACTCTGCGTGCACAGCCTCAAAAACTCAGGGTGAGTTGGCAAGTTAAATTGATGGATTGATTTTATTCTTCTACTATTTTTTAAACATTCAAGAGTTCCAACGATATTGAAAGTTCAACTCGCCATTTAAAATATGGTGTCATTTACACTGAAACTACGAAAAACAAACCCAAGTTAATTCATGACCGAAGGTCATACAATTTTTATCTGTCTTGAGTTTCTGGAAATTGCGAGGGTGATATCCAGAAAATGAACTGAACCTATACTGTTGCTTTGTCTAAATCTAAGCGACCAAATTTATAAATATTAGTAAAGTAAAGTATTTTAGTAAATTTTTAATCAATATACACTAATTTATTTATGAAAAAAATTAATTTTATTTTGAGTAAAAATTAATTTTAGTTTTAGTAAAAATTAATTTTTAAAAGAGTATAAATTAATTTTTAATTGAGTATAAAATAATTTTTTTAGTACCAATTAATTTGGTTGAATAAAAATGAATTTGTAAAACACGTATTAGTTCATTTTAAATCAATACGAATGATTTTTAATTGAATAGAAATTATTTTTAATTAAAACCGTATATTTTTGAATTAAGTAAAAATTATTTTTAATTGAGTAGATATTAGAAAAGGAATTTTTTAGGCTGGGTCAGGACAGGGCTAAATCAATGTTATTTGACAAGGCGACATGGCTAAATCAAGGTTATTTGACGGGCGACAGGGCGAAAGGGCTGAATCAATGGTATTTGACTGGGCGAAAGGGCTGAATCAAATCACTTAATGACTTTTTACAAAAAATTTAAATTTATCAAATGTCTGTGCTGAGGATGTGTCCTGGTTGATGAAGTGTCCGAAAGCACTGGGTTTGACAATGTTGGCTGTGGATCATATGGATGTGGCCAAACTGTCTTTGTGGACCATTTGGATGGTTGATAAAAAAAAGTTGACGAAAACACTGGGTACCTATAAAATGTAACAAGGAAAGAGGAGGTGTGCTAATATCTTCATATATATATTCCGTCCAATTATCTTTCAATAATATTCAATATCACGGATTTGTTCACCTATCTGTAATGTCTATTCATACCACAATAATTATAATCAATATCATTGAATTGTAAGTGAGGGTCACGTACAAATCCAGTATTTAAAGAGGAAATGAAAACCAACTATTAGTTCACTTGAATCTAGTATTATATTTCAAAACGAATTATAAACTTGAGCAGCACAATGTCAAATCAGTTCAAGTGGATTCTCGTCCTCATTGTTCTTGCTGTTGCACTTGGTAAGATTTTACAATATCCTTATTGGAATTAACATGGATTGTTTTTTTAGTTTAATCTATTTTAAATATTCTGTTATTAATTTGTGATGTAACCTTTAAATTACAATGAATAAAATTGTTAGATTTGGTTCGAGGAGACAAAGGATGCCCTAATAATCCACAAGAATGTATCCAATCTTGCAAGAGGGAAGGGAAGGAGTTTGGAGCTTGTGAGCGTCGATGGTACCGTTGGCGCTATCAGGACCGATGCAAATGTAACCCTTGCAAAGGCACTCTTGTCCTTGGAGCTTGTTCCACTGAATCCGAAGCTGAAATTGCCTGGAAACTTGCTCAGGCTTATGCTGCCTCGGGCTGACAAAATATTTCCCTTCTCTGTACTTAATTACAAAACGTTTTATTTAATCATGTTTACAATTCGATCCCCATCACATCACGACATTCATTTCTGAGGACGAACGTATGCATAACATTTTGAGATTTTAAACAAATGAATTACATATACATTAAGGGTTAGATTATTGGCATTTTAGTTTTATTTAAATTGGTTTTAGGAACAAGTAATGCCGAAATGGAGCTAATAAAGATTTTTGACTAATAAAGTTTGAATGAATTAGAACATGCATTGAAAACCAAATGGCAAAGCAATTGACATTTCGAAACTTTTTATGTACTGGGTGTTCTTATACACATGAGCATAATAAAGTCTACAAATATGGATCAATTATTATTAGTATTATTATTATTTATTCAGAGTAACAGACCACATTGCAAGCATTTTTAATGTGGAACTACAGATCTATAGTATAATACAATAGACAATAACTGCAATTTAAATCAATCTTTTCCTTACACCATTATACAAATTATTGGCTAGTACCCAAACATTTCGAATCCCTACTCGCATACATATAGCCAGTCGCATTTGAATGCGTAAGGCAATATTACTAACGGTCAGCGCAGTTATGATTTTTTGATTAATTTCATACAGAAAAAGTAAAGAAATGATCCCAACAAGTCCAATATATATCAAAAATAAGGAATTTAAGTTTGAAAAGGTAATGAACTCATTTGGAACAAAGAGGGTGGACCCTCTGGTCCTCCTTTCCCTTGTAATATTTGCCTCCTGGAGTTTGTGTATAAATTCGTCAATAGAAATCCAAAAGTCATTAATTCCACTCTCAACTAGACTTGCCATGTTTCGTGTAAATTGTCTAGGAATGTGAAGGTCGAAAATAGAATATTTCATATTTTCAGAAAAAGCCTCATCCACTCTAAAACATTTGTACTGAGGATAGACGAGCTGAATTATATTGGTGTTAGCCATTGAACTAGCTGCATTTTCATATCTGTCATAGAAGGCGTATTTTGGATCCTTACTCCCGAACAAACCATAATAAAGGTCAAACTTTAATTCTCCGCGAAATTCTTTGACCGTGTCGTTCATTCTATCCGAAATTCCATTCATTTTAAAATCCTCCCCAAGGGCCAGCAAACTCGTTTTCAATGGATTATAATAAAATATTTTGTAATCTGCCTCAACCACCTCACGAAGATTTCTGTGGGGTAGCACTTGAGTCGGTGCTACTAAACTCGCCGTGAAATAGTTTTCATACAACGAGGCCAACGTTAGAACGAAAGATAAGGAAAATAAAGGAAAGATCCAATCATCCTTAACTCTTCCTTGACCAAAGAGGACTGACAGTGTTGAGAACATGTTGTTCTCAATGTCCTTCAAAGTCAAACAATCCAATTTTTTAGCGGACGTGATGACAACAATGGCAAAGAAAGTTGCCCCCAGCCCAAGCCAAACTCCCAAACTGAACGGTGAGAGCCAAACTATCAAGGAGGTCGTTTCAGACCTCAACTCATGATCACAATAAATCAACCGGAAACTGAGCGCCCCCAAACAATAGGACAATAAACCCTTACAGTGATGGCTACAAGATACCCCAGTAGACATGACCCCATAGGGCTGTAGCATACGATTTGTCTCCACCTTGTTCGTGTACCAAGTTGTCATGTTCACAGCTTTGCATAGGGTCTCCATAATTGCTACAGTTGAAGAGCACGTTCTGTATTTGATCATACCAATCTTCCAAGGGCTGGAAAGGCAAAATAGTTGAGAAGGGACATCCAAATCTCCACTATAGACGAAAATTATAATCCGGCTTCCCCAAATATGTTTGAGCAGGAGGGCACTTAGCTCCGAGACTTTTGTGTCAAGGGGGACTGGATAAAATATTCCTATACAGTAAGGACAAAAGAAGAAGACTGGGGAATCGGTGATTTGGTCTGCGGTAACTACTGCCCAGAAGATGCGAGACGGGAGCCGGAGAAATGAAAAGGCAAAGCTTCTCACTCCTGGAGCCGTGGGGGTAACAATTAAATAATTAGCGTTCTTGAATGATGTGTAGGTGTATGGATTTAGGTCCAAGGCAGAAACAATCTTTGCCGTCTCGTCTTGTCCTTGGAGGAAAACGGTCAAGGTGCAGAGTTCTTGGAAATTTAGTACAGGATGGGCCATATCTGAGTTGTTGGCATCGTGAAATGTCCACACTAAGTTTTTGTGATCATTAGAGTGGAAAAGATTTTCTGTAAGGTCGGAGAGCTTTTGATCGTTGGATAAAAGCTTAAGATGAATGACACACTTACCGAACCGATGAAAATTCACACTTTCAATTGTTGAAATTTTACCAATTTGAAACAAACTAAAAAGCACGAATTTCATATCTGAAACTTTCATAATTGGGAAATAAATTTTAATTAGATCCTTTCAAGCGAAAACTTTGTTATGGACTGGCGTTCGATTTCCCCTTTTAAGATGTAATATAAGGCTTTTCTACTTTGGCCCCATTATGAAATAATAACGAGCTGTAGGCAATTCTTAGTAATCTTTCATAACTTTAGGAACTTAGTAACAATGACAATATAGCAAAAACCATTTTTGCTAAAACAATGTTTTGGAAATTGGCTACCTATTGAATTGGACACAAATATAAGTTTGGGGATCAAAAAAATATCCAAATTTCAATAACACCATAATTAATAATCTTTCATGCTGAATTTTTTTCAATCTACTCTATAGTTCTAAAAAAATGTCTGACGGTCTGAATCACCAGCCTATATATTGCTCTACATGGGGTGATAATTCGGTCGTATATCAATTTTGGCTTAAAAGGTTTTTGCCATCTTTAGAATGGAAAAAAAGTATATTCTGGCTCTCTTATCTGTAATGAGAAAAGTAAGGGCGATATATGTACAATTATATCTGCAGGACCGATGGAATCTATCGGGATTACGAATTTGTATTTTCCATACAAATCCGAGATACGAAAAACCTACTCCAAGAAGCTACGAATCGAATGGCCCGTTCATGTACACAAGGGTTTTGAACACCGCCCTTATCGCTAACATATTCCAATTTTAACTCAATTTGCAATTTATATAATTTCATAGAGGGCATTTATAAAAAAATTTCTGACAGTATGTCAAAATTCAAGAAACCCACCTGGGTTAATTGACTGCCCCCCCTTCCGACGGTCCCTCCCTTCACGTGTGTAATCTGATTTAACAAATACAAACGTCTCATGTTTTGTCCAAAAATATATTATAAGATCATAATCCATCCGTACTTCAAATTAACCTTTACTTTCATCCAAAGATCAAGTCTGTGAATTTTGGGGGTTCTGTGACAAATGAAATCAAAAATCCCCCACTCCCACCCCGGCCCATTTCTTTCATGCCATTGGAAGAAATATATCCCTATGCCTTTTATTTTACAATCAGATACCTGCATATCAAATTTTAGAACTGTCGGTGAATTTTAAGAAAACCCCCTACGATTGACCCCCACGGATCCTGATTTGGGCCAACAGTGGCGTGTACATAATTTCAGAATCATATCGAGAGTTATCGCGTCTACGGACAGATAGACGGCCGGACGGAAGGGGAGACAGACAATGACGATGCTGTAATCCCTAACGAACGGGGTAAAAATTATATGTTAAACGAATGTAGTTTTTAAATAAAATGAATTTTGAATATTCCACTTGAAGGCTCAGTTAAATTGTTATCAAAGGGATCATCCGAATTATACGCCAAGTAGTAATTTCCAGTCCTGTTCAAAGAACACGTGGATAGAAATTACAAACTTGAACTACACGCACAATGTTATCTTGGTTGATCAAAAAAGAACAAATTCTTTACCAGATAATCTTTTTCCTAAAACTCTCCAAACTAATCAATCTTATTTGAAATGGAGATAATGCTGAGTTTATTTTGAAACTGAAAAAGAAAGACCATCACAATTTCACAATGCAAAGCTTTGACGATAGGATAGAATATTTTGCTTGTCGGGGAATGTGAGACTTTACCGGGTAAACAGATACAAGTTCTTCATAACAATGAAAGATCGGCTCATCATCAAATATGCACTCTTACAGCAGGATAGAAGACCATAAAGCCCATTCGGGAATTGTTATGGATTTGAAACAGCGTTTGGCCCTTTGGAAAGAATGGTGGCCCTTAAAAGGGCCGTTGGTTTTTAAGTCGTCGTGTGTTGATGAAGTCGATTACTTCTTTGGTTTAGGTGCAGCCTTCTTAGCAGCCGTTTTTGGCTTAGCCGGTGTCTTGGCCTTCAAAGTCTTGGGAAGCTTGACCTTTGGGGACTTGGGCTTTGCTGCCTTTTTCGTCTTCTTCTCAGCCACTGGTTTGGTTGCCACTGCCTTCTTGGGAGAGGCGGGTGCGGCTTTCTTAGCTTTAGGAGCTGCTGCTTTCTTCGTGGGCGAAGCTGCTTTCTTTGAAGCAGCCACTTTCTTGACCTTTGGTGACCCAGGGGTCTTCTTAGCCTTCTTGGCAGCTGC
>JAQFYM010001980.1:0-27079 GCA_034694785.1 Agrenia bidenticulata | reverse complement strand
AAAATTGCATAATTTTTATGTAAATTTTTATGAAAATATTTCGGCATATGTATAACTAACGAAAACTTTATCACAAAAAACTTTATGTTAAAACCATACTTTTAGAGATGTAAAAAACGTTTCAACGTAAGAATCTTTTTTTTTGTACTATAAAAGAAAATAAAATATATATTTTATAACAAGTTATAAAAACTGCGTATTGCAAGTTTTATCATGTGACAAAGAAGGTAAAAAAAAAGCCTAAAAGATTTTGTATTTGTGTATGATTGCAATAGTAAGATACTTTTTGTTTGCACATTAGCTTTTTAAAAATAAAAGTTTACAAACTAACACAGGTTTATAAAAAACTAAACTGTAATCACGTAACGCAGTTTCGGGCTACAATAATCGCATATTAAATATGCTCAGAGCAGTTTTTGGATGTATGCATACTTTTAATTAGCTTTAAATTAAAAAATGCACGTCGATCGGTGTTTATCACAGTGCATCATTATACATGTAAATTTAGACAACAGTAACTGAATTATTGCGTTTTTTGTTTTTTGCATTTTTGCAACGAAAATTCGTTCTATTTCATTTGAAGCTGCTATCTGTCTTACCGAAGTAAATGTGTGTTATATCAATAGAAAAATCTTGTTGAAAGTAATTTTATTAAAAAATGCTAAAAATACTGTTTATATTGTACGAAAAAAAAACATTAAACAGTATAATATATAAAATACTTGAGTGATGGCGTAAATATGTCCTTATAATTATTTGCATGTTGTATTTGTTTTTGTCAAAAAAATTTAGTATATATTTTTTTTAAAAAAGGACAGCATATGCCTTTGCACGAACGGTATAAAAAGCACTACAGTGTCACTAATTAAAATTCATTTGACAATAATAATAGCTTTGAAGTGCTTTTATAAACGTGGTACGACATTATTTATCATTAGGACTTAAAATGAACAACTATAGGTTGTCAAAGATAATGGTAAAAAGTAACTTTGTCTAATCATTAAATTTAGCTGGTAATTTATCAGCATATTTACAATCAATTTTATATAAAAGAAAACTTAACCCTTTCGGTACCAAATTCGAAAATTACGCTAGTGCGTATTTATGATAAAATTGCATTAATAAAGCTAATTTACATGGTTCAGAGCATTTGTGAAAACCTATCTTTGACTGTGTAATTAAGGTCTTGGTAACAAAAGGGTATACATGGTGTTTACGTACTAGACGTAACATAGCCATGGCAAAGCAAAAATCATTTTGTGCATATTACATATTAACCAACAGGCAGTTTTGATTTTGTGTTTTATCTACATACTAGTTGTCATAAAGTGTTTTTTTTCAAAATACAGATAATGAAAACAGTGTAATTATTAGGGATTAACTTAAAATAAAAGAAACATGCAATCAGTACATTTTTATGCAGTTTGACGTTGAACATAAGTTGTAAAATACACGTTTACATTCTATTGTCAGATTGTTTTTTTGATCAAAAAAACTGTAATTGCAGTACACAACAACAATAAACAGTCCTTTTGCCTTTAACACAAAAATAATTGTAAGTAAGAGCGCATGGAAAAAAATTACCCGTTATATTTGTATTTAAACATGTTACGTAGAAAAAAGTGTGTACACAATCGACAAATTATACAAAAAATGCTTTCCTATGTTGTTGTCTTTGTACACAAAAGTTGTCGCGCATAAAGTTGTTTTTTACGCTTTATGACCCACAACATTATTTTGGTTGCGTATTTTTTTATCTCAAGAGGGTTGATAATCATTAAAGCATAGGTTTGTACTATAAGTGTGGTATTTAGGACAAGTACAATGCACAATTTCAAATAGAAAGCGCTTGTATTTTTTGCAAATTAATGTATGTAACATGGTAATCTTACAGATTTATCAATAAAACTAATTTTTAGGTCAGGCTTTATTATTACTTAACGTATAATTTACATTGACAGTGTTTTTTGTTTTGTAAAAAAAATATTGTTTTGATATAAGAGTGCTTTAATTATAAAAGCATGCTGTATCCAAAAAAAAACTGTTAAAGATGCCATTTTAATTACATAAGAATTTTTTTTCTTAGATTATTATCTAGACCAGTGGCGTAGCACAAAAAAAAAAGGTATAAGGTTTGCAAATAATTTTTTGACTAAATAAAAAACTAATTGCTTTTACAAAAAAAAAATCTAAACTGTTGTAAATAAAAATCTTACCCTTGTATCTTGTTTTATATGAACTAGTGCTAAATTTATACTCCCCTTTTGACATAGGCCGCAAAATTTTTAAAAGGGGTTGCTGCAGCGCCCCCAAGCCCTTCCCCCTAAATACTCCACTGATCTAATCCGGAAATATTGGTAATTATCGCTGTTTTTTATATAATTATTGTAATACTACTTTGTTAGTTGTGTAATATTTTCAATACGGCGGATTAGACCATTCTTCTCACACTCGTTTTTTTTACGAACAAATAATAATAATAAGTTTTTTAGTAAAAACTTTTTGTTTTTTTTTCGGCTTGCAAACGGCAAAATCATCAGTAATTGCAAGGGAAGCATAAGTTGCACGTACACGATGCTTTTACGTGCTGTTAGCAAATATAAATATAACACGTTACATAAAAATAAAACCATATAAAAAATTGAATTGGCCTAGTTTTACAATCGTTCGTCAAGGCTTTCTGCTAAAATATAATATAGTAAAAGTCGCTGATCCGTTTTAAAATATTACGCTTTTGTTTTTTTTTGTTTTTATACTAAACAAAACAAAAAAAAATAAAGCTTTCATATAAATGCATGGTAACTTTTTATTTATTAAGATAGCACATAGATGAAGGGTTACGAACAGAAAAGTTTTATTTGGTAAAAAATACGTTTCGGTCTTTTTATAGAATATTCTTTATTTCTTTTAAGAGAATCTTTAAAACAACTAATATTTTTTTAACGGTAAATTTTAAAAGTTTTTTGCTTACATTTTTTTCCTAGTTATTAAGATTAGGCTTAATTAATGAATTTTGCTTTGTTGTACAAAAAACAAAGGTTGCAAAAACAGAAAAAAAGCATGCAAAATCACAAGGCTTATGATTTTGGGTCATAATATTAAATCTTTATATGCAGAAGATATAAAAAAACATTAAATAATGCAATTTAAAAGGGGCCAATAATATCAGAAATCGTTTATATTGACTTGATAAAAATAATCCGTAAAAATCAAAATGTCGGGCAGGCCTGATAACAGCTTATTACCATAACTTTTTCTTTTTTGCAAAGTTTTTTTTATATACACCTTTTTAAATTCCAAGTATTTATTGCTAGTACAGGGACTGTTAATCGTATATCCGGACACTACGTTAAACAAAATTATGCATGTATTGCGTTTGTTTACAGTAAGTAATAAAAATATGCATTTAACTATGCAAAAAACAATTAAAAAAAGTCTTTTTGCAAACAATAACAATTTGGCAGACAAAAGGAGTTTTTTATGTAAATAAAAAATATTATTAATGCAAAAGCTAAATACAAAATGCTTTCATATCCGGATTTCGTTATACGTTTTTTGTTACTTATTTGGTTAGTAACATTTTTAGAAAAATTTTATTTCTGCACTCCCTACATAGATATCAAAAATTCATTCAAACTTGTTTCTGTTTTATTTTTGCTAATGTTTATATTAGTAATAGGGATTTAGTAAACCAATGTTTTTGGCAAAAGCTAGAAATCAAATCAGAAGACCGGTCAGTCCGCATTTCAGCCGGATTATGGCGGTTTATATAATAATGTAATTTTAAAGAATAGATAATTGAAATCTATATTTAATAGAACAAAAAACAGACTAAAGATTAGTAAAACAAGTTTCTAACTATTAAAAAAACGCTTTTTGCTTTTTTGGGATATTATATATTATGAATTTTTATGATCTCCGTGTAATTTACTCTTGGCTCTTAAAGTTTTTCCGTGAACAAAAAAAAAGTTTTAAGGCCATTATGTTTCTAATAAACATAAATTACGAATATTGTATTTTCCAATTTTTCTTTATTACTATAGTATGCGTTTTTGTACGTTTTTGAGACTCTAAAAGTATCATGGAGTAATTTTCAGTATTTTTTCAAGGTTGATGTAGCAAATAATGTATTTTACTATATTATCTTCTACTAAATGTCTTTTAAAAAAGCGTTTATTATAACTATGTGTTCTTTTTTAAATTAATATTAAGACCTAAAAATATAAGGCAACACAAATTAACAACATATTACGTATTTATTTAAATGGCAAAAGTGTCTAATTATGGAAATAAAGTATATTTGTACGATTTTTGGCTGTTTTTGTGCAATGTTGTTTACAAAACTTCCTTTAAAGTTTTTATACATTTTTGTTGTAAAATTTTGAGTTTACAATATTTGTAGTAGTTATATCAAAAAACCGTAATTAATGAAAATGTTTTTACTGTAAAAATGAAATTTATTATCTTTTTGTTGTATTACATCCGAATTTAATTATAATTTTTCTTGCCGTATTACAAAGATAAAAAAAGGTAATGTTTTTCTGGTTGTAACTTGTTAATAAAACAGAAATTATATTTATATTACGGCTGATATAGTTATCGATGCATAACAGTAACGGAATCCGTTTTTTGTGTGTTCAAAAGAAAGAGTTTATATACAAATAAGAGATCTGCAAATGTTTAAACCAAACATGGAAACAACACGAAATTATAACCAGCCCTGGACCAAACAAAAAGCGCGAAAGCCCGGACCAAAAAAATATTTTTATTTTTTTTTATGCTGTATATTAAATTCTTTAAATTTTTTTTGGGTAACCCGAGCCTTAACAAAACTTTTATGTTGTATTTTATTTGGGTGTTTAAGGCATAATGCTGACCTTTTTATCATGTGTTTGTATTTGGTTTTTGTAAACCTAAATTTGTTTTTTTTTCTAAAAAATTATTTGACATGAATTTTAAAAATAAAAAAATCATACCTTAAGCACATTGTATTATCTTTAAATAGATATTGCCTACTAGTGTAGGTAATAAAGAGTAGAATACAAAACTTTATAATGTTGCAAAAGTTAACATATCAAATATTTTCGCAAATAGTAGTTTACAAGCCCGTCAAATTTACCATGTTTAGCAGCACAAAAATATGCAGTTTATTTGAGTAAAATTAATGTTTATCTAAAATACAATTTTTTTTCGGCTTATTATTGATTAAAGCAGTAGTTCCGTGGGTAATTCTTGGATTAGTGCTACACAGTTTTGCGTATATTTTGTGAATTAAACAAATTTGTTTTGGAAAGTTGGCGAAAAACGCACTATCTAATAAAAAAATAAGAATAAATCTATCATATTTGTTCTTAATTTTTGGAGTTATAGGTTAAACGAAAACAAAGGTTTTTATATAAAAAAAGCAACAAATCGGCTTTTTGACATGATATTAATTTTCCTTTTAATCTATAGAAATTTTTTTATTTACAAGTTAGCTTAAAATTAGCTAAAAAGCTATTTAACAATATAAATACTTGCCAGTATGTTATACAAATATTTAACAATAATATAATGTTCGTAAGAGTCGCAAGAAATTAAGTTGTTTGCGCGTCAAATTACTACTTTTGTTACAATTTTTTCTTAGTTTTTTTTTTCCGTCAAAAAAACGTAACTCTATGTTTAAGGATGGTGCAAGATCTAGGTCTTTTATATATACTACAGTTCTTTACAAAAAACATTTTGGTTAAGGAAATTCCACTAGCAATTTTATAATTTTTTTTTACGTACTTTGTTTTTCGGTTCGGGCCAATTTTTAAACAAAAAAACTGAAAACCGGACCGCATTATCCGCTGGACGCTTCAGTCATTTTCCAAACCGGATCAGTAGTTTGCGGCATCCTTTTTAGTGACATATATATTTTTTTGCAGCTTTTTTGGGATAAAACCGAAAAAATCTATTCTTATAGTTAAAGTTTAGAATATTTTTGTACAAAATATATGTTTTTTCCTTATGAACATCCTTCTGTTGTAAGTCTTCTTCTCATTACAGATTTAGTAACAGCCAGGCTATAATGGCACTAGTCCTTTGCATATGCGATATTTCTTTATAATTGTGTACCCATATTTTACCTTATGGATACATATGCATAAAACTGATGCATTCTAGATGTATCAAATAGTAACCTCACGCACTTATTGCTTACAAGAAGTCAAGAAAAAAATACAAAGTAAAAAAAATACTAGAATCATTTTTAAGTATTTCCTGTAGTTTTCGATTACAGTTAATATTCATATATTGGACGCAGTGGCTTAGCTATGGTGGGGAGGCTTTGTCCCTTCCCCCTATAAAAAATGTAGCCTACATAAAAGAAGGGAAGTGGGTCTTTTTTTGGGGTGACAAAATACACAAAAAACAATTTTCAAGAAATTTGTATTTTAAAAATTTTTAAAATATATTTTTTTTGTGTTTAACCTTGATTTTTTTGTCCGCCCCATTTTTTAATAACTCCTGGCTACGCAACACATTGGACAATCTATATATTATAAAATTTTTGTGAAAAGGCTTTAAATGAGACAAACGTTAATAAAATAGAAACTATTAATTAGCATTAATTGAAAACAACATAGTAGTTGCAAAATTTTATATGATTTTTTGTTCTGTTTTGGTAACAGGTTATTCCTTCAGTTCCAGTATACAGAACAAAGTTATTTATGACTTTTAACACAGAAAAAAAAAAGATATAAATTAAATTTTGACAAAATCTGCATTTTAATTTTTTCTTAGTATTTTTTGCCAATTTAAAGCAAATTTACTGTATTACTGTAATTTAGCTGCATTTTTTGCCGCTTACGTAATAGCTAGTTTTAAAAGACCCGTGGAATCTTCCCTGTTACCACATTTGTAATTTATTATTCTCTGATATGTATTTTTCCTTGTTTGCAAAGCATACCGCAAGCCAAATGAATGTAAATAAACTTAAAAAATATTTCATCTTTGTTCAATTAAGAATCATGTGATATTAAAATTACGTATTTAATTTATACGTGTACAAATAGACTTTATACGAAAAAAAATAAGATTTTATAACACAAAAAACATTTTAATCTGTTACCTTTCTCCGAGCATTCTATTTTATGTCAGCTTTCGATCTGATATATTTTTAATATTCAATTTTTTCGTTATATATCGCAAAAAGTAAGAATTTTTATTTTTAAAAAGAGCCATTATAAAATACTATGTGAGTTCTTCAAGCTTTACCAATAAACAATTTTCTTTTTAGATCATACATGTAAAATGTTGCGTAGTTGTTGGCCTTGATATTAATACTTGTGATTTGCATGTTACTTTTTCGCAAATTGGTTTGTCTCGTTACAGAACAAAACAAAGTTACATTGTTTTGTTTGTTAGTAAGCATAAGGTTATACACAAGTGTGTTCCACACATGTAAAATTAAATAAAATAGCCGCTTTGAGTTTCTTGCTGAATTTCCAACATTCTTATAATATTTTTGCAAACTTATATGTTTGTGTCATAAAAATTATTTTTTGCATATTTAAACTTTGAAATACTGTGTATGACTTAAACAAAACTGACAATTTTGTGTAAACTCGGTCACGTTGCTGGAGTGTTTATAGCCAACAGTACTTAGCGTGTTTTGAAAATAAGGCATTAGAAGCAAATTTAACATGGTTAAAACCTTATGTTGCTATTAAAGTTTTGTTTATGTAAATATTCGGTTTAGATGCGTATTCAATGGTAATTCCAATAACAGTTCAAGGGCAGTTTTATATGTAAAAGCAGCGCAAAGGCTTGTAAACGTAGTTTACGTAATGACCTGGCTGTTTTACCGCAGTTCTGCACATATTCTGGAGTAAAATAGCAATATATGTAATTAAATTACATTGAATTTTATAATTTTAATTTACTTTTTAAAAAACATGTAAGAAAATTGTTGAAAAAGTAAAAAATAAACTGCACAAAGTTGATATGTAAGCAAAATAAAAACAAAAATTAGTAACAATTAGCATTTTCGCCAATTTATCAATTCTGTAGCAGTTTCATTTTTATCTTAGCAGATCATACTACAAACCTTCAGGTATATAATACAAATAAATTGTCCTAATTGCAGGGTTTCTTAGCAGCAGAAAAAAATTAAACCTTCACAATTTTCTGTATAAAATGTTCTGTAACAGGCAGTTATCTGCTTTTATGGTCCTCTTTAGCCACAAATTACATACATACTGTATTATCTAGATGTAAAAAAACTTCTACTGTAGATCTTAAATGGCTTCGGAGTTGTTTCTGTATTGCAAGGCTGTAACCCGCTATGTAAAAGTCACCAAAATATGTGCAGTGTAGATAGGAAACAACATATGTTACGTAAAATAACGACATCGTATTTTCGCGGTGATGTAATATGTTTTATTTCTCGCACGATTAATTGTACGAAAAATAAATAAACTGTATTTGATTGTCAGTCTAATATTTAAATATATTTAAATTATGAAAAAGTTACCAATGACTTGTACATAGAACATTTTATGCAAATAGTTGTAGAAATGCATTTTGTAAGAAGTGATCTTCTAATGCCCGAAGTATACACAACCTCTTTTATATATTTAACTTTTTGTTATTTATATTCTTTTTATTCTTTTTAAACTGAAAAAAAATAAATTTTTTGTAAAATCGCAAAATAAACGTATGAAATTATGTTTCACGTTATAATAAGAGTTTTTAGAATTTAGAATCGTAAATTGATGCTGTTATTCATGCCGTAAAAAAACATTTAATTAATATAAAAGAACTTGTAAAATTGCATCTATAAAAAGTTTGTACCTGCAAAAATAAACAAGTAATATTTTCGCTATTTGATTTATTTATTAAATTTATATCTCATCAAAATATAATTACCTATATAATTTTAAAATATGATATGGTTGCCAAATATACAAAAAATATGCTCTGGTTGAAGACCAACAACAAATGAAACATATAATCAAAGGTTTTTTAATGAAAAAAAAACACATATGGGGCAAACGTAACTAAGTGTTTTTGTGCCAGAGTGCAAACTCTGTGGGTAAAACCCTTTTTACACAAGAATAAAAATACTATTTGTTGGTTGTGTGATCAAATATTGTCTAGTGCAACTACAAAGTCATAATAGGGCACAATGCTAAGTACATCGTTTTTTTACTAATTTAAAGAACCGATAATTGCAAAAAAAACGTGAAAATGTGAAAACGAGCTGCTGCAGATACAAGTAAATAAAATAAGTGTAATGAAAATTTTTACTGCTGCAGGCAAATTTTTATAGTCAAACATACTAAAAAAAAATCATTTAGTTTTCTTCTGTATTTTATCGGAAGGAAGACGAAATCTTCAAGACTGTATCCGTTGTGTACAAACATATCATTGGACAAAAATTAAAAATTGTTGCCGCACTGTAATTTGAAAGATAAACGGACTTTTTAGACAGTAAAATGACATGAATAATACAATCGAACATAAAAAATAACAAAGATGAGCTTCAATAATAAGATTTTTTTTGTGCGCTAAACCTTTTCTTTTCTTTTAAGATGAAAATTTTATTGTATCCGACAATCACAAAGTACAATTTGTCTGTAAAAAACTCTTGTTGTGTTTAAATGCAAACATATAGATTATCGTGTCAGTTTCTACATTGCAACGCTGTTCATTCTAGCAAAGCGTACATCTAGTATAAGCTTAATATTGGATTTATAAAAAAATCTTAAGTGTATAAGCAAAGTTTGCAAAGCATTTAGTCAAAGGTACAATAAAAATAATATGCCATAAAAACAAAAAAAAAAAGATTATATGCATATTTCAAGATGTAATGCAAAAAAAAAAACAAACCAAATGAACACGGGCTTTATGTAGTTCCGTAATGACATGTTTTGTAGATGGTTTACTGGGTAAAAAAATTACAGTAATTGTTGTAAATTTGTAAAGCAATTTTCTACACATATACTGCCGTACTACTTTACACGGTCAATGTAGTGGTGATTTAATTATAAATGTTTGCTAAAACAGCATATATCTTTTCGTTTTTAGTATTTCGAAATTGTACAAATATTTATTTAGTAATAAAAACTTTATAACTAATATAAATTCTTTTATTTGTCATTATCGACCAGTACAGGGCGACATATTTGAATACATAAACATGTATAACATCTTTTGTGTATTTTAAGAACTATTGTGTTACATGCAGGCGCGTATCGAGGGAGGTAAAGGCAGTGTGCCTTTACCTTCTGATGATTTTTTACGCCTGAATACAAGAGATGGTCGTTTTCACGACGAAATTTTTGTTAATTTGTAAAAACGTGCAAAAAAATTACCGAAAATTATACGCTCAAAAATTCGGTTTTAAGCCCTTTTTATATATAAAACTTGTTATTTTCTGAACCAATATTATTTAAAATAAAACCTAGTATATGTGGTACGTAAATTAATGTTTATTGTTGTGTTCTCATGCAAATGCTTTTTACAATTTACAAAAAATATATTGACGGTGGATTTTTTGTCTAAAATATATAATTAAAACCTCATACTTTGCAAAAAACTATAACCGGAGTATTATACGGGCGCCGTAAGTTGACAAAAAAAAACAAAAAGTGAGATTCAATCCCAAAGTCTTATAAACGGCCTGAGTTTTTTAATTCATACTCAAAATAGTTAGATTTATGTACAAAAGTAACCCTGCGCCTAATTTTCAGACGATAAAAGTTTTTTACGATAGAATAACCTTCAGTTATTATCTATTATTTGTGCTGCCACAAAAAAAGTTTTGTGTATGTTGACCAAATCCCAGTATGCCAAAGTGACCTTTTACAAGTATTAAAAACTTATCACCTATAATTTACACTGAGCCTATAACAATATGACATTTTTACAAAAGCTGATAGCAGAGAAATGCCATCTTACGAGCACATGAAAACGAATATTTACACATCAATCATTTCATTCTTATAGAAAGGAAATACAGATACTTATTTAAATTTAATACTTTGGCATTTCTGCATACCTAATTCTAAACGTTAAAATGCTTAAAAGAATAGTTATCTAGGTAGATGTGATACTGGTATAGTATTCCGTAGCATTTGTTATAGTTCGAGCACAGCGGCGTAGCCAGGAATTTATGAGCCAGGAGGTAGTTAGTATTTTTGCAAAAAGTAAGGCCAAAAGACCATATTTTTATGCGTTTAAAACAGTATAATTTTTTTTGAAAAAAATTTACTTAAAAATTTTTAATTTAGATTCTTAAAATCAAAAAAATCTCAGCACAAAAATAGCCCCCCCCTTAAATCATCCCGTCAAATATTTTCTGAAGGGGGGGGATACACCTCCCCCTACCCCCCCTACCCCCCCCTGGCTACGCTACTGTTCACGCATAAAAAAAGACAGGTTTTTTTTATATACCAGTAAAATAAAAAGATGCACGCTGATGTTTACTAAGCAATAAATATTACAGCAAAACGTATTCCATCAGCTGCGTTGTTGTAAATACTCTTTTCGGATTTGATATACTTTGTAGAAAAAAATTTTGCTAGTTTTTGTTTACGACGGCTGTTGATACAGGCAGAGAACTAGGAACTCGTAAGTTTGGATTACAATGACTGTATCTGTATTATCGCGTTGTAGAACAATTACCGATACTTTTTTTTTTTTTTAGTAAATGCTTTTAAAGTAATCCTTGAATAACAAAAAACAAAAAACTCTATCGTGAAATATTTTATGTTTGTAAAGATTATACATATATTTATGTATATTACAAAAAACGTAATTGTATATAAAAACACTAATTTTTGTCTAAAGTTAGCCGTCATAAGGACTAAACACTATTCCTGCATCTATAGTACAGCACAACATTCGTACGCCTTTTTTTACTCCAATAGTTTATCTATCCAATACCTTGCAAAAAACTACAATATTTATTAATTTTATAGTAAATCATTTTTTATTTTACATAGTTTACTATTTTATGCATTTATAAAACTAATTAAAATAAAATTGCTTACGCTTTAAAGCAAAAATACACACCCTACACATATGAACGCAAAAACAAAGCCAAAAATACACAATACATAAAAATATTCGCGCGAAAAAGTGTAAGTTTTTTTGTTATACCTCTACCATATATTTGAAACAGTATGATGCAACATTTTAGCGTAGATTTATGTATAATTTTGTTATCAATAACAAGTTTTCGGTTCAAATAAAATTGATATACAGTACAACCTCTCTATATCTACCCTTTAAGATATCCACTTTTTTGGTTTAAAATGCGCAAAGCAGCATTTACAAATTATAGAATAAACCTTAAAAAGAATACTTTTTTTACCTCTTTGTTTGTGTTTTTTCTAAGTAAATTTTTGTTTATCTGAAATCTTTTTCTTTTTATGGATATTTTTAGAGGTCGTGTTTTACACCTTTATATAGAAAAGTATATAAGCAAAAATTTTTTTAGTTTGTATATAAAAAATTTCTGGCTTTTTTTTATAAAATTGGTATCCACTTAGAGGTTTTACTGTACCACTATTTTTGCCATAACAAAAATAGTAAACTGTAAATATAATTGAAATAGATTTGCATTTTGAACCGGGCAAAGTTTGGCAAAGCTTTGTTGCATATCAGCCATGCTTTCGTTTAGAATTTCACATTTTTATACTTTTTGTTGCCCACGACAATCTTTTAAAGTGCATTTTAGTGTACATTATCTATTGAATGTTTATAAAGTAAGATTCAAAACTCTCAAACAAGCTTTTTTGCTTGTGAATTATTTAGATTGTAAAGCTGAACCCTTGTAAATAGACAGTTTTTCAATCAAAGTAAAGATTTTACAAAAAAATGTAAAAAATATCTAATAACAACTAAAGTACTTGTATTTTTTTTTGTTTCAAACCGTAAAGAATTGCAAAAAATCACGGTTCTTACTTATTTGTTAGTGTACTTATTTTTTGTTTTGTATTGAATATAACATCAGAATACAAAATGACATATTTTATATAACATATAATAATACAAAAAAATCAAACCATGTTCTAAATGAGACGTATTTTCCTTTTGCGTATTAGTTTAGTGTATATTTTTGTATTTTTATAAATAAACAAATATTTTTTTGTAAAAAAGACTTTTATTTACTCACTTGCCGGTAACTGTCGAAATAAATAGAGTAAGTAACAGCAGTTACCTTTATACCTACAAACCCAGTGTTTATTTTATATACATACAAAATACTTAAGGTATAAAAATCTGGACGTCAACAGCCTTCGCGTCCTGGCCAAAAGTTTAACAAATAAGAAAAAGTTAATATGAACTAAAAATACTAAAGCATATCAAGCAAAAAATTGTCTTTTAAACAATTTTTCAATACATGAGCGTGTAAAAAACGCTAAAATATGTGTTCTAATATAGATTGTATATAGGCACATAGCTAGAACTCAAGATTTTTAAAAGAAAGGCCCCCGAACTAATTTTTTTATAAAAGAGGGCCCTGGAAAAAAAACTAGTTTGCAATCACAAATAAACCGATATTAAGTTTTTTGCAAAGCAGATTCTATACTTTTATAATAATAAATGATATACCAGTCATATTTTAACTTTTAGGAGAGTTAGCATTACCTGTTTGTGACACTTATAGACGTGTATAATACATTTTTTTGTTTTACGCATGTAAATGTCTATACAAAAAACAAAATTTATTAAAACACTACATCTAAAAAAGTGAAAAATAATCTTTTTTCATCTGATTGAGCTAGTTTTGGATGCTTTTTTCTGTACCGAGTTCAAAAAAATATTTTCTGTGTATAATCTGGTGTTAATTTATGTAAAACCCAATAAATAATTTTCTTGCTAAAAAAAAAGTTTGTATTTGTTATATCTATCATACTTTACACGTTTACGAAATTCGAGTTACAATTGCATAGTATAGATATATTTAATTGCAGTGTGTAGCACTATTTTGTATATAAAATAAGTACTTCTGGGCGTGAAATAGGATTTTTCATGCAAAAAAAAAACGTGTGCATTAGACCTAAACTGTATTATACAATGCACACACAGCAGCATGTTATTTTTTATAACATTTGAATAGACAAAAACTATAACTTGCCTTTTTACACGCATATGAAACAGCTAGATGAAGAACACCTCTGTTTTTTCGACAAAACTACAACTCGTTTGTATATGTTATTATAACTTGGTCAGTTTATGCGTTTTGAATGCAATAGAAAAACAATTCTAACATTAAATGCATGTTGTTCTATGGCAAAAAAAAGTTTTTGCTATAAAAATTAGTTTTTACTGATAAAAAAGTAATTAGAAACGACCTGTATGATTAACAGTACAACAACAACTAAAACTTTGTAAAAAATACCCCAATTAGTTTCTTTCAGTTTTTTATAGTAACATACAAAATTTATTTTTTCTAAAAGTTTATCGAAGAGATGCTAATATACATTTTTACTACGTATAATATAGTTCTATTTTTTTTGGTGACATCTTTATAGAAAAACCCCATTTTACTGAATTATTTAAAACAACTATTTTTGCATGGATTAGAATAGTTCTTTCCTGTATGTATTGCAATTAATTATTATATAAGAAAGCAAAGGTATAATTGCAGAAATACCAATATACATACAACCCGCAAAACATAATCTATGAAGGATCCGAAAAACAGCATCACATAAACACAAGTTTTTAAAAAACGCCGAAAATTATTTAAAAAATAAAAAACATACAGATCTAACCTATATAACAAATGTATTTTTAAAGGGAATGTATTTTTGTAGCAAAGAATTGCGTATTTACATAATTCCTTTTTAAATCATGCACTTTTTGAAATAAGTAACTGGCTTTATTTTAAAAGATAGAATGTATATTGTTAAAACTATTGTGGTAAATGTATACCGGCACGTTACATTATTTGTAAAAAAAATATTTGTCATTTCTGCAAATCACAAAAATGAATATTTTTAACTACTATATTATACATCAGTAATGTTATTATTGGCGACTGTGCTAAACAATAGATACATAAGCAAGCGTTGCATTTTTTTGCATATGTGAATGTTATTTATTTGTTGCAATGCGCACGCTTATATGTATTTTATTTTTTTTTACGTATTTTTTATATAATTATGTTAGTCTAAAAAAATCAATGGAAACTTATGTCATGACTGCACTTATGTTCGCACATACAATAGTGTTAACTTGGTTTTTTTTAAGGCTAATGCAAAGACAAACGTTATTGTTATTACTTTTTTTTATATACAAAAAATATACATAGCATATTGTTTGTTGTATTGCCTACTGGTAGAAAAGTTAAAACGACTTTAAAGCGACAAAAAATGTTTTTTAAATGACAGTGCTACCTCACTATATATTAGAGTTAATAAAGACGGCAATGAATAGAAATAAAACATTATTATAAAAAATTAGCACAAAATGCTAAAAAATTTATATAAAAAAGTTCAAGCGTTTTTGTTTTTGATAGCTTAAGAAAAAAGCTTGGACTTATCATTTGTCGAGTTTTTATCTATAGTTTTTGCGTAAAAAATTTATTTAAGTCTATAAAATGCATTTTCTATGTCATGATTTATAGCCAAAGAAAAATAAAGTACTTATAAATTGTATTATTACGGCCTTCAAATAAATATTAAAAATAAAAAGCGTTTGTCTTATCGAACTTCACGATTTTTGCAGTCTTAACTACTAAGCGCTACAGTATAGAAGCTTTCGATCACTTACTAGTTTATTTTACAAAGTTTATTGTATTTTTTTTATACTTTTTTGTGATTTATAAAATCCATACACAAAAAAACTTGCAAAAAAAGGGCCTACCGAGGTACGGTACCATCTCTTCCTACGGTCCTGATTGTGTATACCATATAGGTTTGCGTATGATTTTTTGCAAAAAAAATAAACGAAAACACTGCTAATTGTGATTTTACCGTTACAATTTATCTTTTTTGCGCCTTTTGTCGTATAATTACACAAAAAAACTGGTTTTTGTTGTTAAATCTATATTTTAGAAAAACAGTTTTTTGTATGAAAAAGATTAACTAAATCATCTTCTTGTTTATAATTTGTAAACTTTAAAAATAGCAACAAGTTTTTGTTTTTTGTACTTTGTACAGTTTGCCGTGTTTGGATTTCTTTACGTAGTGCTTCTTTCGAGGTATAAATATATATTTTGATAAAGATGTATTTATTTAGTACCTTGTTTTTTTTGTAATATTTTTATCTGTTTTAACCCCTTGTTAGATCTGGCACATATTTCACCTCGCAATTGTAATTTATTGGCTATGTTTGCCTTAGAATCTATCTTTTAATCCAAATATAGATACCCGTTTTGTAACTTTTAAGCATATTAATATGTTATTGCTGACGGAAACATACAATTCAGCGGTCTGTTCCTATTATCCCGCATATATAAAATTAAGCAGCCAAGGCGTTTTGCACCGACTTTATAGGTTTATCATATCATTGGGCTTTTGGTTAAGGTTTTTCACTATACCCAATTTTACGTACTTTAATTCTACTTTTACTTGCATTGGTATTGTTTTTCTAATTTTTTAATTGCCTATAAAGTAAAAAATTATTACTATTGCAGAATTTTACACGTAACAAAAGTAAATGTTTGTAATTATATATTTGATTGTCTATTTTTATTTTACAAACGCCAAAATAAGGAACTTTAAGTATGACATTACTAGGGCACAAACTTTTCAAGGCTAAATTTTAGTTGATTTCATAAATTTAGGAAAACTGCATCTTGCTTTGACGACTTATTTATATTATGTATGAGAAGTGTCCATAGAAGTTTTTAATGTGCAAAAATCTTTACAAAAATAAAAAAAGAGAATTGTTATAAGTGCGGTGGCAATTACTACCTTTAAGCGTTGTTTGATGCGTCTTTAAGCAAAATGTCTTGAAAAATATCTAAAGTATGTTTAACCAGCAATTTTTTTTTAATTATTATTCATTGCAGTGTAATTATATAAAAAAACTGTCTTTTCTTTTGGAAAACATATAAGAGACAATTTAAAAATACCTTAAAAGAAAAAGATGACCAAATTGCCAATTATGCACCTTAACCTAGACAAAAGATGTTTGTAAAGTATATTAATACAACAAAAAGAAATAATTTTTAAGTGATGTACTTAAAATTTCTATCCTTACTGTGTTCTCTTATAAGAAAAAGCTTACGCATTGCATTATATAAATATGCATTACCGCACTATATGCAAATGAAGGGCATAAAGCAACTACCTGGAGACAGTACCATCAATTGTAAGTCTTTTTATTGCTGCTACACCCTCCCGTTAGCAAAAAAGCAAATCATAACTGTTGTAAAATACAGAAAAACTTGAGATATAACAGAATATATTCCGTTACACTCTGGAGCTCTTGGTAAAAAATCTACACTTCATATGTACAGCGTTTTTATGTTGCTTATACATTTTTGCATAAAAAACTAAACTTAATTGTTTACACTCAGGTATTTTTTGTTTTTCGGGCGATTTCTACATAAATTTTATCTTTTTTACACTTTTAATAGTTTGTTTTGTTAAATTAATTGTCTTTTTTTATGCGATATTTCCTAATATATACACGTATTGGGGCTGCGCTTTTTTTAATGTGAATTTTTTTACATACGTTTGTTTTTTTTTTGTAATGTAAATATATTATACCAACAAAATAAAAATATAAAGCGCAGTATAAAAATAAACAAGCATTAAAAGCATTTAGTTTGTGCTCTGCATGCATTTTTGACAATTCATGCATTTTAAGTGCAAAATGCGTTTGTTTGTTTATCGAGAGAACACTGTTGGAAGGACTTAAGGTAATTAAAAATGTAAAAAGAGCTTATTAGTAAGATTTTAGTGCCTGTTACGTTTATTTGTGATAAAACAACAAAAGATATGTATAATATTTTATAGTTTAATGGTTGTGTTATATGCATGTATAACTCTGTTCTTTTAGTCATAAGAAAAAATATCACATCTAAAATAAAAGATATCGGAAAAAAAGAAATTGAAGTCTTGACATTAAGGAAAATTATAGCTGGTGATATTGTAAAGATCTTACAGACGTTAAAGTCACCAAACCACAACAATGATATATTAAATTTGATCTACTTTGACTTTACATTCAATGTATGTTAATAGAGATAATGCATACTTTATGCTTGTGTAGTTTATTAAAGCACAATGATTTGTTGCATTTTTCACATTTTAGTAAATTAATCAGAAGGGTTAAATGTCAATTGCCTAATTTTTTCTGTAAAATACAACTAGGCGTCTTTTTTTACAATTATAATATACTAGACCAGGCTTCATTTAAAAAATTGGACATAATAATATTTTACGGAAAAAATGAGCAACTTAGAATTTTCGAACTATTCCAAAACAACAAAATGGCATTTTTAGTACTTTATTTAATATTTATACATAAAAAACACAAAAATATCTTACATAGTCTACTCTAAATCTAACCCATATAAAAGTGCAGGTAAGTAATTAAATTTTAATTAAAAAATGTTTTTAGTATATAATTTTTTTATATAATAAAAAAAGAGAACTTAGATTATTAAATCAACTTAGCAAAGTTGTTTTTTTGCAAAAATAAAAAGCTTTTTAAATATATCAGCTTACGACAAACCTAGGTTCTGTAACATCTTACTGCATATTTGTGAATGTTGTTTTCTATTTTTTAAACATGTAAATGACTTTGACATGCACCACATAATTCTTTGTGTTATCAGCGTACATGTTGTTAATAAAAAACCGTCTTTTATATGTTTTGTGTAAAAAATGAAAATATTGAGCAAAAATATATATTAACTTTTCACAGAATTCTTAAATTTATTTATTTTTTGAAAAATTTATATAATAAAAACACAATAATTCGGCAGCTTCCGATGACAAAAAAAGCCGTTTGATATATTTAAGCAATAAAAATTAAATAAGTGTGTAAACGAGTGGCAAAAGTGTTAAGCATACCTTTTCACTAAAAAAAGGAAAAGCTTAAAGATTTGCAAAAAATTGTTTTCTACAATACTGTTTTATTTGAAGTTTAATATACGTATACATATGTTGATTTTTAAGTTTAATTTACCTCTTGATATCTTTTTTGTAACAAGTTTGTACACTTTAATACGCATGTGAAGCTCAATCAGTAGCATTAAAGTACGAATTGCATTATATTGCAAGTTTTAAGCCTGTAAATGATACGTCAATTTTTTTATCGAAATAAAATATGCAAAATATTAAGATTTTAACAATCCAATGAAAAATCCGTAAAATAAATGCTTTATAATTGACGTGTTATGAATTTAACAGTGTAAAGACAATTGTATATGTATCGTAAATATAATTGAATGTTAAATGCATAAAAAAAAACAAATTTACATCAAATATAATAAATAAAAATAGTTTTTTATATAATTTACAATATAAACGAAATACCAGCACTAAAATATTCTATGGCTAAACGAAAGAAAATTGTTATTGTTTTATTTATCTTTTACTCATTATCTGTATAATGGTTGGTATGTTGCTGCATTAAAAAAACAAAGTATATTACAACAAAATCTAACTTAATTTGTCATCTAGCTACCAAGTAACATTCAAAATCATTTTTATCTACCCTGCTTTTTTTTTATTTTGTTAATTTGTTTAATAAAGGAGAGTTAAATGTTTTGCAAAAAAAGGCAAACAAAAGTTGATAAACTAGTATCGCAAAAAATAAACAGTTATTTCTTTGTTCCTTAAAACTATACAAGCGTCAAATACATATCTAAATACGTTTTACAGAAATGATCTTTTTCTGGTTAGATAAAAATTATTACGAAAAAGTTATTTAGTATAGAAACACTAGTCAATAGTAAAAAGCATTTAAAGTCATGTACTGATTACTTAAACCTTTTTTATTTACAAAATAAGTCATATATAATAAGCTTGCAAATTGGTTAAATAATAATTTATATATGTGTTTTTTTGTTATGTTTTCTGGTTCCCCGTGTTTTTTGGCATGCAAAAATCAAGTTTTAATAAAGTTTGTCTTGTTTTTTACATATAATATGGTTTAAGTTTTATGTCCATATATTATAGCTAATCGGCTGGAAAGCAAAATAAAAGACCTTTTTCATGTTAAAAAATAGTGGCTATAGAAATTTTACCAATTAACTTGTAGATGATTTGTATTTACAGGATTTTCAAAAACTTTTATATATCATAATGCCGACGGAATTTTTGTTTTGTTATCTACATATATATGTAGATTATGTATTTTGTGATAAAAAAACATTTTTTTTCTACTTTTAATCAGTGGTGTAGCCGGGATCTGTTTTTTGATAAATTATAAAGAAACAAACATGCACAAATAACACAAAAATTTAACTCATAAAATTTATAAAATATATATTATAAGTATTTTTACAGTAAAAAGGCCATCCTTTACAATTGCAGCTATACACTTGTTTCCTGGATGCAAATCCCTATGACCCTTACCGGCCACACCGCTTATTAAGAACATCTATTCTTAGTATCTTATATGGGGGTACATACAAACTATACTTTTTATTTTGCAAATATAAATTAAATAAACTTAATACTAAAAAATTGTAAAGCTCATGAACAAAAGTTTAATATATTATCATATATTACATTAAATATCAATTTTTGTTAATTTGTAAATTATTGGGTTATTATGGAGTTATTTTATAGTTTTATCTACGTGCTGTAATAGAAATTTTTTTTTGTTATAAGATTAATTGAGTGCATCATTCTAATGAATCTGCTTAAAATTATCTATTAAAATAGAACTACTCATATAAAAAGACCCATAACTTAAGCATAAAGGACAATTATTGCATTTTACGTGCTGGTGTTACTGTCAAAGAATTTTTTGTCTGGCTAATAGTTTGGGGCCAGATAAATGCCGTTAGCCGGCAAAAATCGAGAAACCCGGCAAAGTGAAGGTTTCATGACAAAAGCCAGCATCTGCAGAAAATTACTAAAAATTGTATTTTAGTAACAAAAAAATGTTATATAGTCGTCTAGTTAACTTTTTTATATTTTATTTAAAACAAAAAAACTATTTTACTCATTATAAACTGTATTTAAAATACTTTAAAAACTCCAACCACACTAAAAATATACAAAGTTAAATATAAAACAAGGAGGAACCTTTTACTAATATTGTCATAAAAATTACACTTTTTATATTGTACTTCAATTTGCCTATATCAGGGTTCAAAAGTCGAAAACCAAGATTGAAACTAGAAATTTTACTACATAAAATAAGAAAAAAATGTGGCGAAAACTTTTTTGGGGATTAGGTATAATATGGCTCCCCCAATAAGCTTTTAAAAACGAATTGTGTAACTTTTATTTTACGTTTGTTTTTTTTACAACAAAACTTGAGTTGGTTACAATGCGTCTATATAAAATTTTTTTGAATTTTTTTTGTTTTAAGTATTTTTTTAGCAATTTAAACCAAAATCTTTATTATCGGTAGCCTCGACTATATTAAAGTGATTTTTTGTCGATATTTTTAACCATTAAGTACGTATAAAAGATATTTAAAAATACCACCATTTTTTACCGGCAATGCCAGTTCTTTTGTTAAAAAACCCGGCAAAATTCCGGAACCTACTAATAACCATGAGTCGCCGCTTTAAAAATTATATTTTTTTTATTACAAAATAGAATACAAATTTTTTTACTGACTTAACTTGAATCAGAGTGTTAAAAATATCGGGTATTGAATGTTCAAATAGTATTAATATACCATATTTAGTCGCAATTTGATAATTAAACATATAATATGCATCATTTGATTATAATTAAATACTGAATATGTTGAATGAATGCCGTTAAAGCTTAATTTAATATTTTAACTATTTTTTTGTTTAATAATCGTCAAGTTTTGCCTTTCTGTAAATTAATTTACTGGCTAGCAATTGCGCTTTACACAAGATTATGCGCTTTTTATTTGTCTCTCGTTGCACCATGTTTTAGCTACTGCTAATATTACATATTAAGAACTTTAACATAAAAATTTTATATTTTCTATAGTTTTCCTATTATACTTGTAGTTTTTCAATAACAAAAAAACTGCCATTAATTTTAAAATAGCACAAAGTTATAATTTCATACTATGCATGCTGTTTAAAAATAAATTTAAAGTGATGGATGATTTGAATGCTCAAAAAACTAGTAAAATCAATTTAAAAATTTTTCTTTGTTATTATATTGTTTCTGTTGACACATATGCGTCTGCATAAGAGCCTTATCCCTTTCCACTTTATAACCCACCATAATTCGAAAAAATATGTTTTACACATCTGCTAAATACTGCCTCTGTGGTGCAGTGGTCTTGCTAATTTATTGGGGTGGGGTTCGAAAGTAATATTTATGATCGGTCTGGTCTCTTCATTAGTAAATACTCCGCGGAGGGCTTTTAGTTGACGTACGGCGGGTTTATTATTCTATCCAACATTTGGTACTATTATTACACATCTGCTTCATCTTGATTGCCTTAAAAAAGGATATAATTCTTTTTGGAACAAAAAGGAGCAATGCTGATGATTGTTTTAATGACATCCAAAATAAAATTAATCGCTTGAAGTTTATACGTGCAGTAAAAATGGTTTAAAAATTGTGGCAAACAGCAGACACCCCGAGATAAGGGTGTTAATTCTTATTTTTCTTTTTAGAATAGAAACTATATTAAAGTATAAATACTTTTTTTATATAGTATTAAAAAAAAAAACGTTTACAGAAATATCGTAGTACACATTGCTTAAATAATAATATTCGACCACGTTCGTTATACGCTAAAAAACATTTTCTATACCCTAATGCGCAGTTTTGTAAGTTGTACCACTTGCAGGTATATTTTCGTATCATATTATGGCAAAAATTTGTAGTTGGAAATACAAAGTATATTTAGTAACCGTATTAAAACAATTTGTTATCAACAACAACCAAATTAAAAGATTTATATTGTGTTTTTGATTTATTTATAACAAATGCGTGGCAATGTTGATGCATTAGTTACAATAAAAGAAACGCATTATGCAGTTTAGTTGTGCTTGATCCATTTCTTGTACTTATATTTTTTTTCAGAACAACTAAATACGATATAAAAATTGCATGAGCTCATTTAAAAAATCAATATTTTTTTAAAAAAAGAGAAACACTGTTATAGTAAACAAGATCAAAAACAAACAGATTTTGCATTGTGTTTTTAATTTACAAATATGTAAATTTTTTGATTACGCAATATTTATATTTTATATATTAAAAGACTTATTCAAAAAAGTATTAAACTATTTCTTTTACAAGATTTTTTTAAAAACGGACTTTATAACAACTGAACTGTTGTTTGAAATTCAGTTTGCGCCTAAATTTTTTATAATGTTGCACTAGATAAAAATACCAATAAATTAATATACTGGTAATTTATATGTAAATTATTCGCAATCAGCGAAATTTAGCAGAACATTGTTAGCAGTGATCAAATCTTGTATTTTGCTATTTTTGGTTCTTTAAGGTATTTCTGTAGTAGATAAAATAAACGGAGACATTACAAGTTAATCAAAAGCGCAAAATATATTCATATCCATTTTAAAAAAATAATTTATTATAAGCAAAGTATAAATTATATCAGTTTTTGTTAAGGTCGAGGATATAATGCAGAAAAAAATGATTACGCATAAAATAAATTAGATAAGTCATTGAATTGCTGGTTTTCTGATTTTAAGCGTACATTTTCACAATTTTTTAGAATTATTTTAAATTAATGTTTAATATCCTTTTTTTTTTGAAAAAAATATTAATTGAAAAATCTGTGACATATATAACTAACATCATAATGTCAAAAAAACAAATTAAATACAAAAAAATCATTTTTGTAAAATAAAAATCAAATTCCAAAAAACCGCACATGAAATAGACAGTCATTTGCAAATATAAACTCGTTTTTCTATATTTAAAATTTTAAGTGGATTTTTTATGTATATAAGCCTATTACATCAGATTAATCTTTTTAGAATAAGTATCTATAAATTTCTTTTGTAGTTTTATACAGTAAACTAAACTTGATAGCGCTTAAAAGCTTATCTTATCAAATCCATATATAAAAATTTGTTTAAAAAAGCTTTATATGCGGCGGGCCTCATTTTAGCTTTTCCAGTAAAAATTTGTAAAAAATTAGCATCATGGTTGGCGTATTTTCATTTAAAAAAATTTTATGGCTTGGAACCAAATTATTTAAATAAAAAAATATCAAAATTCAGCTTTTTTGTAAAAACTACTTTTTTCGTTTTTAAAATGTATTCTTCATTTTATTTATCTTGATTTGTTATATAAAAATTTTTTGTACTTAAATTGTAATTTTATTCGCTCTTTAATTTGTAATATAAAACCTTTTTTTTTGGTTATGCGCCTATGAAAAAATTTTAGTCGTTTTACAGCTTATTATTGTATTTTTAGACAAAAAAATGTTTTTTGTTTAAAAAAACAACACAAAAATGGCAAAAATGGTTGTTAAAAGCACGCAAAAACTACTATTGCGACGAAAAATGTGTCGGCTATAATTTACTCTGTTTAATAATATTAGGACTGGAATCTACAATACGGAGATTTCGCCCCATTCCGTAGATTCCCAACTAAATGCACAATAACTTCTTATAGTGGGTTTTGAGTGGCGCAATTATTAGATTTTGCCGTCATACGTCGTTTGCGCATATAAAAGAGTTATATAGATAAATGGCATTAGTTTTTATGCCAGATGAGAGAGCATAAAGGTGACATTTGAAATATGACACCTTAGAAAGGATAAAAATTATCTAAGAGTAATTGATGTAGCATTATTGATATAAATAAAGCGTAGCAATACACAAGTAAAACCTATAAAAAAACATCTTTTAAAATGGTTAAGACAAAAAAATCGAAAGCTTCCAAGTCCTCTTCCATAAAATAAGTTTAATAATTAAAAACATAACTTCTTCTAATTATTTTCAAGATACTCAAGTAATTTATCATTTTTCTTTAGTAACAAAATTCCTTCCAAGAGTTCAGGGCTTATTTTTGTTCTCAAATCCGACAGTATAATTTTAAGCGAAGAAAAGCAACGTTCTACAGATGCTTGCGAAATGGGTGTCGACAAAATTATAAAAGCGATATTACAAAGTTCGGGATAATCAAATGCTCTTTTTTTCCAAAAATCATATATATCATAACTTGATTTAGGTCTTGGTTCGTTGATGTAATTTTCAATATTATTAGTAAGACATGAAATATTAAATTGTTGTTGAGATTCTGGATTTTTTCTGTTGAAATTCACATATGTCTCAATTATGGCATCTTCATAGAAATCAATTTCACTTTGAATGCATTGATAAATTTCAGAACTGGTTTTTATCTCTTCAATAGTCTGAATTCTTTTTGAAATATTATGTAATGTCTTTTTTGATACTGATAATTCGTCATTAGTCATTGTGTGCTATAATGTAGGATCGAGGAATAATCCAGTTACAAATATATCATTTTTCATCAGCAAATATCCTCGCCTGTTTAAATTCTTTAAAGTTGATTTTAAAAATTCGCTATTCATGTTCTCTAACTCATGCCTACAAATAATCCAGTTTCTAAAAAACCGAGGAATATTAGTGTCTTCTTTTTGCGAACTAATAGTAAGGGTGTATAATGGTTTTAGGGCTTGTTTCATTTCATCTATTTTTTTCTATTCCTCTTTTGTTATAAACAATTTAGACTCTGTCTCCTTGAAAGTTTCAATGAATCCTTTGTAAATTGTAAATAATTCAATCATTATATAACAACTGCTATATCGCGTGCAAACATCAAGTTTTGGGACGGGAAGTTTCATATCACTAAGTTTGTTTTTATATAACCCAGTTTTTAGTATTTTTGCTACGCTTCTTACCTGATAAATTACATTTTGATATGATGAACATTCCTTAAATGCATCTTTGATAATTAGTTGGGTGGAGTGTGAACTGCATCTTTGAATATTTATACTTTAATCTTTGACGTGAACATTTGAAAGATTTTTTATCTCACTATCTTTTAAATTTAATAAAGGATCTTCCATATTTTCAGATTCGTCTTCTAAAATATAGTCACTGGCCGAATCATCTTCAGCATTTATGTGCTGGGATATCAGTGATGGTTGGCTGCTTATCTTTTTGGCTGCTTTAACTGATAACATCTTAGTGGTTGCTAACATATTTGAGCCATTATCTGTGGTGGAATTATATATTTGATTCAGATGAAAACAGTAAACTTTCATTATATCGTTTATAATACCTGTCACATAAACAGCGCTACAGCTTACGTTTACCTCACGCATCCCAAGTGTAAATATAATTGACTTACCAAGCTTTTTAGACCAAACCTGTGCATTAATCCCTAATTTTGTTCTGTTTACGCGTGGCTGTATCAAATTTCAAAGAAAAAATTGTATTTTTCCATATTTTTAATAATTTTGTCCCGCATTATATCTACTTTGTCTAATAACATAGCTCATATATTTGTTTTATTCAGTGTTTTAGTTGTAACATATGTGTTTGGAATATTTTCGATGAGGTTCTTCCAATAAGAACTATCAAAAAAATTCAAAGTTACCTCTCCAGAATGTACCATATTGATAGCAATATTAGCGACAGGTGATATCATAGTTTCATTTTCGGTATTAACATAGTATCCTATAATATTTTGTGATTTATTTTTTCTGTCATCACTAAAGGCCTCTTTTACATGGTGTTCGAATTAATGTATTTGGTGATAGGTTATATAAAACTTGATATTTTTCTTGGTGTGTATATTGTATATGAACTCTCATTTTTCCTTTTTGTGTCCCACAAGTTCTTTATTACAGTTGCTCACGCCACAAATGGCCGTTTTTTTCTTCTTCGCTTGTAAAACATTGAAATAAAGAATAAATTTTACTTGTTTTTTTTGCCATTCAATATTGAATAGTCAACATTATATATATAGTAAAACGACATATTGAATAATTAAATGACAAAATAAATTAATTA
>JAQFYM010001979.1:0-27104 GCA_034694785.1 Agrenia bidenticulata | reverse complement strand
TGCTGGCTTAAATGATCCAGACACTAGTAAGATAGAGTTGACCCCTCGGAGACGTAACTTACCACGCCAAGTGGGTGCCTTCGTTGTAAAACCAATTTTTTTTTAAAAATAGGATTTGTATAAGACTTAAGATTAAGATAAGTAAGCTTGTCAATGTCATTTTTATCGTTTAAATAGTTGAATTTACCAAAGGGGTTTAAAAGGCAAATCTTGAATGCGTTTATTCTCTACCTGTAAAAATATCTAGAGTAACTTGTGTAAAAACGTTTCTCTGTATTTTGAACAGCAAAAGATCCGAGCAGAATGGGAAGAGCAAGAAAGGAAGCAGAAGATGGAGAAAGAAGAGAAAGCAAAGCTGGAGAAAGAACGAAAGGAGAAACAGGCAAGCTTGGGGAATCTGCATCTTGGGCTTTTGGAACTCTTTGGAATCGGATGGATTAAAGATATCCTTTTGCTTTTACAAACACAAAGAACCATTACAATCATTTAATATTAACAAAAATAATAAAAGCCTCGGTTAGGCATTAAAAACAAAGAAAGGACAAACTATATGAGATAGAAGTTTAAAACAAATTAAAACTGACAAGTTTGAGAAGAATATTTGACCTTTTGCAAACGTATTATAATAGGTGGTATATCGTAGATAGTAAGATGGACAATCTAATATTAAACAAATAATCGTCAGGCAAGGGGTTAATTAATTAAAATTGGAATTTAAAATGTTGTCAAAATTTTCCTTAACTTGATTGTTGTGTTGGATATACGTCCAAAATGTTTGATGTTTTTCCGATCGGTTGGTATCTATTTATTTTAGGATGAAGAGTACAGTCAATTTCTGGACTTTTTGTGTGGGGTAAGTAAGATTTTATAGAAATAAATTTAGTTTAAAATTGTGTTAAGTATCTTCTTTGGATGAATGACTATTACAATTATGCTTGCTAAGGAAATCTGTGTAACATTCTGAGTTATTTTTTATACAGGACATTGAGACTCCGCCGTTGCCGTATGTTATGCCAGAAGGATTTGATACAGGGGAAGAAGTGTGTCTAAACTTTTCGAAGACAGGAGTTTGTCGCTATTTTGAAAGATGCAAATTGTGAGTGAGTTATTGATTTTGTACATGTACAGGAAGCTTTTAATATTATTTATTGTATATTTGTTTTAGAGTACACCAAATTCCAACGTTAAGTCGGACGATATTGATACCGAATTTTTTCTCCCATTTCATGCTAGAAGAAAGTTTACGCGATGAACACGATACAGATCTTGGGCTAGAATACGAACATTCCGAGCTTTATAAGGAGTTTCTGTAAGATTATTGATTTGTTTTGACAAATTAAAATGTAGGACTTGTGCTAGTTAATCAAACATTTTCTCTAACCAATTTTCTAGTGAATTTCACAGCGACGTCCTACCAGAATTTAAAAAACATGGCAGCGTGATTCAATTCAAAGTCTGCTGCAATTTTGAACCACACCTTCGAGGCAATGTGTACATTCAGTATGAGAATATCAGATCTGCAGTTGAAGTAAGTATTGAATATATTCATGTAATTATGGAATAGTATACATTAGTATTGATACTGTAATTTATTTTGGCATATCAGGCATTCAGAACTTTCAACGCGCGTTTTTATAATGGAAAGCAGATAAGCTTACGGTTCGTAAAAATTGATTCATGGAAAACAGCAATTTGTTGGTCGTTCCTTAGAAGACACTGTATCAGAGGCAGATCTTGTAACTACCTTCACGTTTTTCGTAATCCTACAAAAGAATTCGTTCTTGCTGATCGAGATTGGAAAGATTTAGCTTCTAAAAAGTCAGTGGATCAGTCTCTGCAGAAAAATTGGACCGACGGGAGTCCAGAGAGGAGCAATGTAAACATGGCAGAAGCAGAAAACAGTAAATCCTATCATGGGCGAACGAATCATCGTTCAGTTGGTCGAGAGGATTGGTCTAAAGATTTGAAAGAAAGTTCCAAAAGTTCAAAGGCACGATCGCGATCTCGATCTAGAACTCAGGCGAAGAGAAATAAGCATCCAAAGAAACAACGGGACAAATCTAGCCGATCAGAGCGAAAAAAATCTCAAAAAAGAAAACACCGCAGTGAAAGTCCTAAACCAAAAGAGAAGCGTACTGTGGATGCAGCTGTAACTATTTCCACTAATGATGTAGAGGAGTTAGAATCTAAAAAATCTGAACAGTATCAAAGCGAAGCAGATGCACTTGTTAAACCTGGATTTGAAACAGATGAATTAAAAAATCCTAGAAAGCTAAAGAAACATAAGAAAGGTTCTAAAAAGAAATCAAAGAAATCAAAACACAAGAAGAGTCGAAAATGTTAAAACAGACTGAAATAACTTGTGTGAATTATGATTCTAATGTTAAGGATTGATCGATTACAAAAAAAGGTAAGTATAACGTATTTGTCATCGTATAATTCATAACAGAATATTTTGAAGATTTTTCATCGATCAATTTTAAATCGATTTTCTTGGAAGATCATTGCATCGAAAATTCCATGGTTAAGAAATTCGTTTTGGCAAGCAATAATATGGATTTTCCATCCAATTTTTTTCATTATAACACATTGTTGCTCTAAATTCCTTATTATTTTATTAATTAAACTATTTTGGCTGAATCTCAGCATATTTTTATACACAAGAGACTAGCTTACAAGGCTATGCATGCCAGAACTCAATCATCTTCTTTCTTCTTTCAACCTTATATAATGGTGAATGGAAATACATTTTAAAAGAAGCAATGACAGCTTTAGATTTGGGAGCCAAGATTTCTGGTTTAAAATGCTCCTACAATAAAATAAGGACTTGGACCTCTCTCCCTTCCTTTTATGGTAACCCGTCAAATACTAAAAGCCTTAAAAAAAGTCTGAAATGTGATCCACGGAATGAACCACTTTTTTACTGTCATTTCTCTTTGGCTCTGATTCAGTGTATTTAGTTTTGAATGAACAGGATGATAGGGTTGAAAGGTTAGCGTCTGTTGGCATCGGGTGATGCATCCCTCATTATGTTTCAGATTTTCAGTAATAATTCGAAAATGTAATGAGGTCGGAGGTCTCCTTTCAAGGATCATGTCTCTGCTCTTTAAAACGAGTTCCTCTCTTAAAACATGTGCACAAAGTATGATTATGAGTATTCGGGAGCCCAATGGACTTCAATTTCCGTTGCCATTTGTTCAGTCATTTGATTACTTGATTAGTCATCATTATTTTTTGCGGTTGAGATGAGGAGATACTCATCAACATCATCACCTGGCACTGTTTTGTTCCTGAGCCTCCCAGCTATGGCGATAGCGTTGACAACAAAGAAGTTCTTTGATGCAATTGATGCATAGGATAGTGTAAATCTGCATTATAATGAAGAAAAAAATTGATTGTGCAGATGAATCAGCTTATAAAAACTCTCTCCTGTATGTACGAAGCAATGTCAGTTCATTTGAATCCTCTCTCCTGTCTTTTTGTTTTAAGAATGTTTCAATTTCAGCCTTTCATTTTGAGCTACCTTTGAATGTTAATTGCAGTTAGTTGAGTTATAGTTAGGTCAGACGGAGGAATGTTTCTTGTGGGGATCTGAAAAGCAAAGTTGTTTCCAATGGAATTATAAAAGTTTGTAAAAAAGATTAAAACATCCTCGCATGTTTCATCTCTTCCAAAATATTCATAAAAGGGAGTTTGATAGCCTTGAATTAGTTTCGAGTCCCGATCTTGTTGGCAGATATGCCCGGCTTGAGGGACTTCGTGATGATTACATACATTCATACAAGATTGAATGAGCTGGCGTCTGTAAACCCTTCATGCAATATTTTGTGTACATGATTCAATATTGAATATTTGTATCTATGTATTTGGGGTGAATATTTTAAGTTTTTACGCTCCTCCTTGACGGTGTGTGTGTAGGGTCTGCAATTTTGTAGTTGATGAAGAGAGGAAAAGGCCCGATGATGAGATACGAACTAACCCTTCCCTTAGATAGACATAATCACTCCCGAGCTCCTTTGGGATTATTTTCTAATATTAAAAATATGTGATGTTTTCACCTGGTATCCCGTCTCCCTGCCGCTCGGAGGTATGTTTTTATAGCTCCCATTATCACATTGTGAATTAAAGAATAGAATCAACAGGCTGGGTAGAATAGTTAGTATATAGACCTCTCCGGTATACAATTGGTCTGAGCACGAGAATCTATTCGTTTAGTTTAGTGAGTCTGTATGAAAGATATAAATGCATCTAATGCAACCATTATTCAGAGGGCTGCATATCATAAAATATCCCTGCTTTGTATAAAGGTAGATTTATAGTATGTTCTGCTGTGTACTATTTTTTGTGTCTGACTCATGAAAAAAGGTACCAAAGACCCATGCTAGTCTAACCCGATGCAATCCAACATCAAGCTCCAAGTCTAGTCTTTTTAAACTGAAAGGTATGGGATGGAAGTATGAGGATGGGATGATAGGATGATGATTCCTATGCTAGATTAGTTAGCTGTGTTTAATAATCTTATAAGGCCTATTTGTATGGAATTCTCTGTGTGGTAAGTTAGTAAGTCTGGTTGGGTTGACGAAGGTGTTCAGCTCTCTATATATCTGTTCTCATTTACAACAATTCTTGGTTGCTTTTCTGGTGGGGAGGAATTGTTGGAATGAGAGTGTAATAGCAATAGCAATAGCTAAATGCTAATAGCTTTACCATTTTTTTTTACTGTACTAGAGTAGAGTGAACTAACTGACTCAGTTCCTAAACATTAGACGACTCTATAATATTATGGTACTTCTCATTTGCCTCTTTGAGTCAACTTAGCTCAGCCTGTCAATTACTCTGTATCTCTAACTCTGTCACTAATGGTTTTAAGTCCATGGGTAGCTGGGTGGTTTGATACAAGCTGATGGTATTCCTTTTGTGTGTTTCAAATAAAAGTTTTTAAACATTAGAGTTTTTAATCCGTATGGTTCCCTTGGATTGGAGTTGTGAAGTTTCCTTTGGTTATAGTTTGTGCGGGAGTTGGAGGAGTACTTAGATTCCATTGAGGATGCGGGACTCGGAGATGAGGGACAAAGTATCAAATGTCACCGGACGGAAGGGACTATGGCTCGTTTAGGATTTCTCAAGTGACAGATGTGAAAAGTCAACTGGGTTTAGGATTGGGAGGATCGGGATCCTGGTTTGGTCCGGGGTTGTTGTGTCTGTCTTTTAAAGATGGGAATTAAGAAAAATATTCGTATCATTGACTACTGACACCGGTTTTAGTGTTGACATTTGACATTTTCTCACGAGTGTTTTTAGGATAAGAGTGACTGACGGGGCGATTCTTTACAGCTTGTTGGAGTTTTAAGAGTATGCATGAGTATGATACACAGAAATTGTTTTGCATTTACCCGAAACACCATATTTTAGGTTGAATGCTAAAGTTCAGTGTGATTTCCGTTTCGGATTTATAAAAACCTGTTGAGTCCGAGGGAACGAGGGTTTTAAAATTATCTCTATAAAGAGAGGGTAAACCAGTTTTACTGTGGGCTTGTCAAGCTGAATTTTACTGTGTGGAGAGAATTAAGGATCTGGGAATATTTTGGAACGGTTAATTACTATAAGGTATAATCAAAATTTTTATTCATGAATTTCTTTGATATCTTGTTAAGGCTTTAAAAATATTATGGAGTGTATAAGAATTAAGAATGTTTGTGTTGAGAGTTATATCGTTATAAATATTATAACAGTATCAGTATTTAGTTTAATTTTATTGTAATCCATGGGCTTCAAGAATTTAAAAAAAACATGTGCAATAATGTACTGTTGTAATGGAATTCCTTAAAATTTGCATACAAAGTTTGCAAGAGATACCTTTGCCTGTGCAAAAAAAAACAGTTAAAAATATTCCCAAGGATCGAGGCAGGAAAATATTTTGGAAATAGGAATACTGAATATCTATATCTGATGTCATACTTTCCGTTCACAAAGGTGAAGGGGGATCTTCTCAGGTCAATTTCGTAGTTTATTGGCATCGATACACCTGTGCCAAATGTCTGTGGTATTATTGTAACCTACTATCAACTGTCAGGCCATTCTCCCAGTTTGGCCACACGTACATGGAGCACTTACTTAATTTGATTATCGTTGACCGTTTCTTGATTTCAATATGGCCTTGTATGTTGTATATAGAGAATCGAGAATAAGCTTTAGGTGTCAGAGACTATCCGTTTGAATCTTGACTTGTACTTTGTAGCTACCTCTAATCACAAACTCCCAACTTGTTTCAAGGTGTGCCTTTCCATATCCCATACCATAACTTCAAACGTCTCCGTCTGTAAACAAGATTGGCGGAATTTGCCAATTCTCCTTATACCTTTCATGCAAAAATATTTATTGTGTCCCGTGTACTTAAATTTATTAAGTCTGGGATCAATACTCTTGACTGTGGGACATTGTACAATGTGCTTGAATCCAGTAATTAAATAGTTCCGCTATGGTTCCTCTAAATAACTGAAATGCAAATTTCCCAGTTTTCTCCGCATTCTGTCATCTGTGGTATTCAGGACTACACACTTATCTCCCTTACTGCATTCTTGGTAAAATCTTGTGGAGTCTGTCACAATGTGCTGTTATGATAATTGGGGTTTTGATTTTATAAGAAGGGAAGCCGGATACGCTACTCACCTCAGAGCACTTTTTACGCAACCAATTTGCGGCTATCAAAGCAGCTCTTTGTGTGTAACTTGTAATTTGTGTAGACATAGCAGAGTGATAGCCTGGGAGCTAGTGTTTTGCAGTATTGGAACAACTGTACTGTCTCTATTTATTTTCGAAAGTTTTGAATCCATTGATTACTTTTATCCATGGTCCATTCATCAATTGAATAGTTTGGCTTGAAATCAAGATTTTGAGCTTCTTGGCTTTTCCCCGTAGGCATTGTTATAATGCAGATATGTATGAAATTAATACTTGTGAAGAAAGGGTTATCAACAGGTTGGAATCTGGTTTGGTAAAATCCAAATTATTTATATTTTATTCGTCCACACATGTACCATGAAAATTTAGGTATGTGAGGGTGGGTGTACTGGGACTTGATGATTAATTCCAATCGTGATGAAGAAAAAGGATGCAGTTTGATCTAATTTATTGCATCGAATTCCATACAGTGTTGGTATGTTTGTGGCCAAAACACGAAATTAGATGTAAAGGGTCACACTGGTTCTATTCTGCTTTCTTGCAAGTCCGTAGAAATCATATGGAGGTGACTTGATTGATATTTCTAATATATTTTATGGCCTGAAATACTAATCCAAATGCTAGACGCCAGGTAGGATATCTCCTTAAAAATAAACTCCTGATTTTCAATCCAAGTTGTGGGCTTTGCATGGTGTGCCATTTAATCGAGATGGTCACGTCAGTTTCAAAAGGCGGTCGTGTGATCTTTTACACACTTGGTAGTATTTGTGTGCAACTTGACCAAAAGCTCCAAGCATGTCTCATGCAATGAACGAATGAGGTTGTTGAGCTTTGTGATGCCTGTGAAGTTTTACAACTTGATACGATCTACGGACTGTTAGCTGGTGAACAAATTCTAGGAGCATCCGTTCAAGATTTTAAAATCCGATTTTTTAGTCAAAATAATTTTAAACGAGTTGTATTAAGGTTATAAATTGTCATCGATTACTGTTGACTGTAGTAGAGTTTTCGTTGCTGAATGGTAAAGTTTATTTTTTGTTTCATCTACTTGCCATCCCACAACTTCCACGTTTAGTGCATAGAATGACACGGGGTTTTAACGGATGCATGCATGTTCTGTAATAAGCTGCTTTACTTTACACTTTATGATTTTTGCTAAGCCCTCTGCCATATTGCGCCATGCCTCCGGTGTGCTTACAAAGTTAAATTGAAAATGTTTTAAAAGTTTGAGAAACAAAGCATTTCGTCAAGGACTCTATGCCAGGATTGCCAGGAACAATAGCCGAAATAACTGTTTCTGTTTTTTTTTTTAAATTAAAAAAAAAATACAGCACGCGTGTGTTTGGTTACGGATCTTTAAGCCACAAAGTATGTGGAGATTACTGGTGTAAACAATACTAGAAAAAAACACAATGGAAATATGACTCTTCTACTAATAGATATTATGGGCTATTTGATTTCGTTTCTTACGTTCCCATTTATTTATCTCCTTCATGAGGAAGTTTCTTTAATTGATGCTATTATGTGAATAGAGACAGTTAGTAATAGCTTAATGTTTGCGAACAGGTTGCACATTGTACGATTCCAGAGTGCAGTCATTCGTTGCTTAAAGGAGCTATTTGCGTAAAGGAGAATATATTATATTCTATTCGTGTTTCTTAGAAATTCGGTTTAGCATGTAATGTGTGTTAGTTATTCCTTGATTGTTAGACCGATTTCCGTTACTAATTCCAAATGATTGGGGTGCACCTGTTCTCTCTTTGTATATTTAACTTCATCCCGGTAGTCAGGACATTTTTTTATGGAAGATGAACTTGGTAGATTTTGTAGTTTTCCTACCACAGAGGTTGAGATCTGCTCACATGTGTCCTAAAAACTTTAAATGTTTTTAAGGACTCGATACTGTAGTATGAATTTTTAATTTGATTCTAATGGGTGTGTATAAAATCCTCTGAAAAAGTCGTTCTCCCTGTCTACATGAATAATTGTTCAAGATGGAATTACCGCTGCTGGTTTTGTGTTTATCCGCATACCGGCTCGGTGGGAGGCCATAGCCATATGATTGGTAGTTACAGGTGTGCTTATCTGAAGTTGAGGTGTATTCAAAAAATTATAATAGCTAGCGACGCAGCAGATTAGGATGGTTTATGACGCTTTTATGAATGGGATTAGTGTTTTTGTTAGTGTCAATGTGTAATTATTATTAATTCTTGTACATATATTCGAGCGGAGGATCCTTGTAGTCATGTCAGTAGTAGTAAAAGTAATTTAAGTGTTTGGTACTAAACTCTCATCTCAACTGTTACTGGCCCACTCGGTCCTATAGTCCTATCCTTTATGTTGTCTATGAGGCGTGACTAATATTAATTATGAGCTAGTGAGTTAGTTTACAAATGTTACAGCCATGTACTCGTATTAACTATATCTCCCTACTTAGGTAGCTGTAAACTGTAGATGCCCAAGAAGGTAACGTGTTTAACTTAAGCAAAGTCCTCTAACATTCGAAGGGAAGGGCAAAATAATTTTTTCAATGAGAATAATTTTATTGCCGAAATAGGGAAGTGGAGTAGGTAAGTTGTTTTTAATGGAATGTGGGAAATAATATCAGAAAGGCAATTCCATTCCATCAGAATCGAATAATAAGGACGGTTTCTACAAGGAAAGATTATGATGGCGATTGCACTGTTGAGGAGGAGTAGATCAAGATAGTACGAGTTGGAAGATTTGTTTTTTGCATGGTGCTAAATAGGATCGTTACACATTGCATTGTTGTACTTATAAGGTTTTAACTGTCAGAGGAAAGAGTTTATAAAAATTTCGAAATAAAAATTTTCGCGAATGTAATTTTGAAAGTCATTCAGGAGTTGGAGTAGTTACAAGGGTTACAAAGTGTCGTAAAAGGCTAATCATTTTTAAGCGAGTACTTGCAAGTAAAAATTCACTCTTGACAGATCCTCTTAATCATGTTAATGATAATTACACCATTTTGAAAAAATTGTTTTAAGAGTGAGACGACAAAGCATTGCTCACGAACTAGCTACTATGCGTAAACTTAAAATTGGGCTGATTTCTCATGCTAAAGAAAGTAAATTCCTGTGTTCATTTTCACAGTTGAATTAAATTAAATTGCATAACCATTCAAAAAAATTGTCCCATATATTATAAACTGATTGTGAGCAATTTAATATTTTAAAAGTATAAATTGCCCTCAGAAATTCTTGACAGAAAGCTAAGGTAAAGAGTAGGGATTTAACTGGACGAAACGTTAGAGCTTTTAAGTGTTGTCGTGAACATTGTAGCATTGTGGTGTGAAAATAATAATGACGTCGGGAATTAATTCCATCAAGTGTAATTATGCTGTACTAAGGTCTTTTCTAATTACAAGCTGTGGAGGATTATGCAAACAGTTCACGCAGAGCTGTAGTCGTAGTTGCTGCTTCCGTGGAATTTCATTTTAATGAGTTCAAGCACTTGTGATTTTTTTTACGCTCGGAAAACTAAGTACTAGATACGAATATAGGATTCCATACTGAACTTTCGTAGTTGGTTTTTTTTGGTTCCCACGAACAGCTTGATACCCTTGTGATTCTTGTTTAGAAATGTAATATTATCTTGTTTATATTATGAATTTTTATGTCTTTCTCTAAACTCGATAGTAATGCATGTATCAGTCTCAATCCCCCTTCTAAGGTTACACACCAAGCCCTCAGTGTTTGACCAGCTTATCTCACCATATTAGTACATTTTAAATGAGATTTATCCTGGGATAATGATGTAATTCAATGATCATTTTGATTACCACGTAACGATCTGGTAGATTTAGTTTAGACAGAGAATTTTCTGAATGGAGACTCTAATTGGGGGATAACTTTTCTCATCTATGGAGTGTCTAGTCTTGAGTTTCAGGAGGAAAGTATATCCGGCTATTATTTATCGTATGTTTATCATAATTTATTAACTATCTGTGGTCTAATCCATACACTGTCTATTAGTTAGAAGATAAATGATGACTTCATCATGTAGGATCGTATGAGTTGGATTTTGAATGCCTATAAAAGTGTACAATGAACTCCCTCATACAAGTTGGAGAGAGAGTCTAATTGGTGGCTGAGCATTAAGGATAAGTAAAACTTGAAGACATGAGAAATGGATGCGAGAAAGTGATTGGTGATACGTTCTCATGGGAGATATTGAAGATGAGATGAATCAGGTTAATGAGATTTTTGGAATGTACTATCCAAAATAAGTGATGACTAGTGTTGCTCTAAAGCTTTAAATGTAGATTTACAGACGTGCCATTTTCCCATTTATTGAAAAAGTTTAGGAATAGCTGAAACCTGACCATTTACGCTTCCAACTTGATTCCGCCTATACGATCTGCTCTAATGATGATCATAAAATTCCATGCTCTACAATAAATCTATATTTTTTCCGGAAGTAGTAGGCATGTCTCTATCTATACCTCCCTACAAAGAGACAAGCAGGCAGACAATCACCCTAGAGGAATTTAACTATCTGACTGCCCTTTAGTTTTGGAATGGGTGAACTTTGAGTGACGGCTCAATGAGGTCGTCATGTCAAGTGAATTCTAATTTAGCAGTTTTTCCTGTACTTGTTTCCTCTCCCATTCTAAAAATGCATAGGCGCTATCGTATCGTCTTGGTTTATTAAATTGCAAAAGATTTGTGCTGCATTCACTGCACAAGACGTATCAACAAATACTGCCAGAGTTAAATTGAAGGGGAGTAAATTGATACCAAAAGGAAGTGTTGGGTTAGGAAGGGCTGCATATTATTATTATTATTTGAGTATGGATGAATGGGAAGATATATGGAAATGCCGTGTGTGCCACGAGATTATCGTTGGGGATCCTTACTGTTTAATTTGGCTTGAGAATATTATAATCTCCTTGGATAAAATTTAATTTAAAGAGCAACCTGTTCCTTGCTGGCACGGCCCTAAAGGATTTCCTGTTTTTCTTTGCCTCTTGTTTATTATTTATTAATATTATTAATCTAATGGTAATCAATACCCATCGGGTTCTAGAGTGTAGAGAGGCTTTCGTGTAATGGGAATGTAATGACATGGAGGTAAGTGAATGACAAGATTTATGAGCAAAAATCGAGGCATGTTTTTATAATATTGTTGTTGGTTCGTACCTAGTTTGAAAGTGTTTTTATGTGATCGAAGGGATAAAGTTGGTGTTGCTTTTTAATTCGTTTGGGCCTGGTCGGATTGACCTATATTTGGAAATGCTTAATGCTTGGGCCTTGGTTCCTAACGGGGAAGAAAATGAGATGAATGTAACTTTGGAGTATGTAGTGACAGATAATGTACGGCGAGATGAGATTTAGTAGTTTGATGGATATGAAATTGGTTTCTGCTAATTTGGCCCTAGTAATTGGCATGGTAAGCGTGTAGCTAGTAATGGAAAGATCACAGTGTAGATATTTATGTGTTTTCATGGGTCTTAAATAGCAACTGTTGAAAGGAGTTAGCAAGAAATCTCCAACCTTAATAGGATTTGGAACTTACCATCAGAGTTTGTTCTTATTCCTGACCCTGACTTTTCTTTAAAAAAAATATAAACATATTGTTTGTATGAGTAATGAATATTGAGTGTGTCCACGATTAGCAGGTTGTAGTTATTTTAAAATTTAAATGAAGTTCGTTGCAGCTAAAGTCAAGGTAAAAGTGATGACTATGAAGGGAGTTATCTCATCAAGGCTCAAGCTGCATGAAGTTTGTACCACGTGTAATGGTTGCGTAGATAGGGATGTGTATCTGTCTAATTAGCTAATTAGCACTTATCTAACCGTTCTATTGTTTATTTCTTATAGATAACACCTTCGGAATGCCGGAGAAGATGGATATTGAGATCAGAAGCAACGGTCATTATCATCCTCCTCACACCATGACTCCATCCCGAATAATAAGTTCGAAAAATAGGATTGGAACGAATTCGTGCAATAGTCAACCCTCAGACACTACTCTGAAGGACAAATCTAGATTGTTTATGCTAGCTGAAAGAACCAATACCAAGAAAGGTACACAACCTTCATCACCAAGTCATCATCTACTTAGTTTTCGAAACCCCACTGCACCCAAGACGCCGATTTCCTCATCAAATGGAAATACATCTTTTTTAAGACGAAACAGCACGGCCTTTACCCCATCGGGAACGCCTGGCTCTAGATCAATTCCACAAACGCCGAGACAAAATCCAAAACTGTATACTAGTTTTTCTAGCAAAAGTGCATCAAAATTTACAAAAGCGTTTATAAGAAGGGACCCAGCAAAGACTAATATTGAACACTTAGTTGGTCCCAAGAAGCCTCCATCCACTCCTGAGGAATCTAGGAAATCTGAACAAAGTGACACTAATGGACGTGGACTCAGTAACCTTATAACACCTTTAAAAGCATTGCATGCTAGTTTTCACGATAAAAATAAACTGGTCAATGCATTTGCTCCACGGACAAGATTGTTTTCTCAGCGAGATAAGTCAGCCAGTAGTGCTAGGCTTGTTTCTTCCCCAACTGAAAAACCTCATGAAAATATTGCCGACATTCTGGCTGGGCGAGAGAGATTAGAATGCCAGAATAATAATGAGACACTAAACGGAAAGAATAGCCCAGACTTCCTAGATTATTATGGAAATGGAGAGAGAGAGCATCCTAATGTTCTTCACAACCTACCCGGGAATGACCTATTAGAAATGGGTAGAAAGGTTGCCACCCCTGATATTCTGGGTCACTGTATTGACCTCGACCAAGAATCTGACTACATTATTCTCGAACGAAAGAGAAGGACTTCGGATCCACCTAGGGAAGATGAATTCAAAAATCCCTACCACCCTTGTCAAAGACAAAGAGCTATTTCTAAAGATCTGATTACATTCGATAAAAAGGCAGAATATGCTGAACCGTCGTCATCTCGTAAAAACACGGAAGAAGTGGTTAGGGAAAACCATTCCTCGAAGATGATGAGTACGGCGACCCCAATGAAGATATCTTCTTCCTCTGCCTGCAGAGCCCAAATAATTACACTGATGGCGAGGAGTAATAATAATAGCGTTGACAATGGACCCACCGTCAATACCATCAAGCCACAGAAGAATGGAACGTGTGATGTTAAAACAGCAGGTGCTGATTTAAGTGAAGTCTCAAGTGGAAAGAGGATGGAAATAAAGTATCTCAAGAAGCCTTTGAGGGAAAATGAACCACGGCAAGAGCAGAGTCATCCTGACTTGGCCGGAAGTTCTACTTGGAGTTTTTCCAAAAATCCTCCTTCTCATGAAGACAAAAGTGAAGAAGACACTACGACTCCTTTGATTAGTAGGATCTCCAATATGACATTACAATCTTCTGGGCCTACTATCACGAATGAGAGAAGTGAAATGGATAGTGTGACTGATTACAGAGATGAAGCTACAGAGACACAGATAAATGCTTCTCCTGCAACCGGTTTATTAGCGAATACTGATCACCATCATCTTGAAAGTTATGATATTGCTTCTGGCAGCAAAGTGAAGCCTTCTTATTATAAAAATGATAATACTGATAACAATGACGAGGATAAGAACTATGGAAAATTAAGCTTGATGACCAATAGTGTTATCGAAAAGTTGACCCCTACAACTTCGTATGGAGGAAGCAGACCTGCGGCCAGGAAACTTTCTTCTCGAAGTGCTCGTCTCAAAGCCAAATGTCGACCTCATATCATTAAACCCCTAATGCAGTCTGTGAGTTTTCGATCCGATGGGAAATTCATGACGGGATGTGGTTATTCAAATATCAACGAGGAGGACAAATTCCTCATCCACCGTTCCAGATCATTACCCAAGTCATTCATGTCTGTAAAAAATGGGCTGAGAAGTGTTTTACCAAGGTAAGCTTCTGAAATCAATGAGTTTGCAATTTTGTGGCTTGGGGTTTGTATCATGAGCAGATGTTGCAGTTTTAAAACTTTAAAAGTTCAGTTGAAACTGATGCAATTTTACCGTCTACGTAGATTCACAGGATGGTATTAAAAAGTCATCTCGTTCAAGTTCTCTTACTTAAACATTTTTGAATAAACTTTTATGGCCCATTTATAAGAAGTTTGTACGAGGAAGAGTCATCAGGTCAAGTGGAGATTTCTTGGATTTATGACTATGATTTCCCAAACGAGGTTCTCAATGATCTATCATTGTCCCAAAAGAAAAATAATGAGCTGGTATGGGGCATTGTTCACAAGTGTAGGACATAAAAATCCTCGTGATTTAAAAAACAGACTTAGCTATGCAATGTAAACCAAAGGTTCGTTTGGTACGAAAACCTGTCGAATTCGCAGCAGAGGTTACATCAAGCTAATGAGGTTGCTTAAGAATATGTCCTCAATCATGGTCGATTGTCCATATGCACTTCTGAGGACTAGTACTAGTACTATGTGCATAAAGGAAACTAAGATTGTGACTAGGTAAAATAGGATAATTTTTCTCAGCTGGACTCCTCGGTTAAATGAACATTTCACAGCCTCGTTACTGCTGTCACTCAACAGGGATCCAAGATCCAATGTGAGGGACATTCCTCGTATTTCATTGTCATCGTTTGCAAAAACAGGTGGCTAAGAATCCCGACTTTTCGACATGATATATGGGAATGGCATCAAGGAGATGAATGATGAGTTATTATACATTCATAATGCATCCGAGGGGTTTGTTACGACAGTCATGGGGGCTTCTATAAGGCTGTCAGTCATTGTTAGTGTTTTCTTTCACCAAAATTCAAAGAGTGGGATCCTTATGGGTACGGTTGACGGGGATTGTATGCTCAATTAGAAATTCGTCGAAACAAAAAAAAGAAGTTTTAAGTGGATCATCAAATTATGGGTAAATCTTTTGCACCTTCTCATCTTCGAGATTGAATTGAAGATAATATTTAAGTGTTAGTAATCATTGTAAGATTACTCGTGTCATGGGCTGTTTTTTGCTACAATCAACATATGAAAATTATGGGATTGTTAGTCGGCGAAAGATTTGAAGATTACGTATTCCACGCCAAATAATACCAGAAGAGATGATTGCATCTGAGAATCGTGGGTCAAGGCGACAATCTGCTACTAGTCTCTGCTGAAGACTAAACAAGATTTAAAATTAAATGACGTTTTTTTTAGTCTGCACTTTTCCCCATAAATGGTCACTGCTTTTCTAACCTGTGGTTAACTACTCATTTTGTCAAGCCCTATCGTGTAGGCTTATAAGATTCCATCCGTCTCCCACACGGGATTTCATTGCTCTTTGATAATAAGAGTAAAAATGCAGAGACAAATGTAACATTTATTGTGTTTGTCTCTGCAATAAATAAACACTTCTTGCCTAAATTATTCCTAAAACTGCTTCATATTACTAAGTCAACGTGGGCGAGGTTTTTGGCAACTTGTTCTGCTTTGCCACAGGTTTTCTTGATGCTTTCCTTAAGTTAAACAAAGATTAGTATTCTGCGTAGGGGTGAGGATGCATTCTTAAGTTGCATACTTATTTGCTTATCGAAATAGCTCAGTGATGTAAAAGAGAACAAGAACCTGTTTTACCAAAAATGTAGGTGGATCATTAAAGATTCTGGTTAGGAGGGTCTTGAGTAAACACCGGGGGTAGCCTTTGATTTTGTTTTGATTGAGACTCGTGGGAAGGGTTTACGACTCTTCGGACTTTTTAATTAGACGCTGATGGGTGGGAATCACATTCTAGATATGACATTTCTTAGAAGCATCAAGGTTGGGTCCTACAAATTTAAAATTTAATTTAATTTAAATTTAGACAATTCAAATACAGGCAAATATTATAAAAAAACTCTTAAATACAATGCTTCTAATCTGTGGATTAATCTTCCCAACAACATTCGTAATTGTGAATCTTTTCCAATGTTCAAAAAATTAACCTTATCTTACTTACTGACTAAGCAATTAACCGAATATGAGCCAATCATTCATGACTTAAATACCTGTCTAATTTCATGCGATTTATGTGCCATAATGTTTGATAATCTTCTTTGACTCTGTTTCATTCCTCTTTCTGTATACAAATATGCTGTGATGTAATTTACCTTAAACGTAAGGGTATCACTTCTATGAGATAAATAAAATAAATAAATACAACCAAATCAAGTATACCATTTCCATTTTAACCGCAAATTAGGGAAGCTACTGTCTCTGGATAAGTTCCACCCTAGATTAGTCAAAGGAACTCCGCCTTTATTAAAGATTGTCTTTGGTAGCTGTTTCTTTCCTTGACTTGGAATTCAAGCTCTGGGCTTCCAAAGTTTTAAAGGAATTGACAACTGGGATAATGCTAGAAGAATAAGATGGGTTGTGATGAAACGGAATAGTTCTTTGGTAACCTCATGTCTCATCTATTGGCGATCATGACTCTTCAAAATAATGACAGGCAGTAAAACACGCCTACTACAAACAGTCAGTTTTACCAGCCTTATGCAATAATTCTATAAGGACGAGCCGTTATCTTATACTGCACACATTACATGCAGATTTAATTATGAACAGGAAGACAGTTGCTAGATTTTCGTGTGTGGTAGGTGTAATGTCCCTTTCGGATTGTTTAATTCAAGTTATATAAACGTGTCATTTCAAACTCCAAATATAGAGCAGGAGGTGAGGGTGAGGAGGACTCTTGTCAAAAAAGGGCTGGACCAATGTCATGTTTAAACGCTAGGCTTATTAGTAGTAAAGTACTTTTTGAAAAGCTTAAACAAGATTGATTCTTCAATTATCTATATAAGCCCCGGTTATATGTATATTACGGAGAGCCCAAAATGCAGATGTACTGCACAATGCGGAAAGCGAACTTGGCCCAATAGACCAAATTATTATGCGACTAGGCGTACCAAATTTGTAACGTGGAGTTCCTGTGCTCAACAACTCGTCTGCGACTTGCATTTGCTTCATGGTAAAGTTACTAGAATAAAAAAGCCTTAATCATGACTAATTGTAGTGAGGGAATATTTGTTCAAAAATAGATGAAAAGACTGAGGGTTGGTAGTACTTGGTAGGTATGAGAGCCGTGTGTTTATGAGCTTGCCGAGTATCAAACTTAATGAACAGAAACACCGACTACTGCTCAGCATACAGAGGACCAACCGTTAAATTACCTTCTCAGCAATTAATTTGATTGTCAACCATTAGATGAGAAATAAAAGGAACATTGTAGTTGATGGAAGTACGTCCAATAAGAATTTATGTATTTGATGTTGCTAGCCCTTGCTATTCCCTTTTTGACATAATACACAAAACACACCGTATCCTTCCGGATCAGCTAGATTTGGAGTCTAGGATTTGTTACAAAAGCCTAAGGATTTGTTCACAAAGTGCATGTAGTAAGGATTTATTTGTCCTGAGTCTCGTGCATGAATTCCTTTTTATTCAGCAGGGAGAGAAAGAACATTGAGGATTTCCATCAAGTTCGCTGACAGGGACAGAAAATCCTGAATACTTTACCTTGAATTTGTAAAGGTGTAAAAGGAACATGAAATATCCATATTATCCATAAATAGGCATAACTTGGAAGTTAACAAGCCTGGCCGGAAAAATATCTTGGCTGAGATGGAGCCTTGAAATCTTCAAGATCGGCTTCGTTAGTGTTAAGATCAGCCTATTACAACCCACGTTATTGTTGCTAGTTACAAATGACAAGAGGTGTTCGTAGGTGGTTCGGCTAAATTTTCAGCTCAATTCCAAGCTGTTAAGTACACAGAGCGTTAGATTGTACTTCAGAGGGGGCTTTATTATTTCTGTCTTTATGACTTTTCCGTCTAATGAATAGTTGGTAGGTGGGACTCAAGGAGGATTTCGTGGATTCGACATTGCATCTGAAAAAGGTCACATTTCCCTTTGGTAGATGAGTAAATAGAGACTATTGCTGGTTATGTGATCTGCTTTACAAAAACTTATTCGAAGACTACAGATTGTCTGGAACGGAAACCCTCAAATTGGTTGAGTTGGCCAAAGTGACCAGTTGGGGTTTTCCTCAATTATTTTTAGGAAATTCGACCACTCGAGGTAATTTTCTGTACTTATTCGACCATCATCGTGGAATTTATATTCGTAAACGTAGGTGTGTGCTGACAAACGTACTTATTATTATTAATCGTTAGTGCTTAGACAGTTACGTGCTTGAAGTGATTGAAAGTAGGGTAGTAGTGTTTTTTCCCCTGTGTTGTAAACGTGGTGAGGAGGTCGTGAGTTTTTGTCAATAATTTGGATATTGAAATAATTGTGAGAATTCTGAAAGTTTATGACGACCGGAAGGATGCAAGAGAGTTTATTGTGGATGTGATGTGAATGGATGGATCATATAGTTTTGAAGAGGTGTCAATCAAAATTGTAGTATTTTTTAGTGGAAATGATTTTGAATAGAAATTGAAAGTTGGGTTGCCCAAGGTGGATTTGCCCTGTTATTAATTGAGGTAATGATTTTCTGCTTTGTGTAATTACATGTAATAATACTTACAATATACAATTTTTACTGCACGAGCTGCAGTAAAATATAAAATTTATTGTCAAAGGTGATTTTAAGGTTAATACTATATTTCGACTTTAGCACATGTCTACTTTCTCATATTGGGAATTGTTATTCCAATTTTTAAAAAAATTACTGAACGAAATTTCAAAGCGTTGACATTTTAGCTATAAATGCGTATTGAACTACGATCCAAATTGTCACAACAAAGCAGCGGAACTCTTAATAATACAGACTTAAATAGCATGGATTGATAATCAATAATTGCAAAGGGGCTCACATCGTTAGCAGGAGTATTTATAAAGTTGTATATTCTGGCACTGCTGCCTGAATTTTACTCTGGAGCAGTACAATTATATGTGCTGGGTCAGTTTCTAAATTCATAATAAATGAATCGTATCTTTGCTAAAGCTCTATTGAAACTCCTTTGATAGCAGCTCTAAATAGCCAGACTTAATTTCGCTTGAGCTACATATCTCTAATCACCAATTTATGTGTCGATTGTCAACAAACAATACTAATAAAGGATAATGGCACTCATGCTCTCGCCATTTTCTTCATCTGTGTCATGAAAAAGCAATTTAGCAAGTATGGCTATCTCCCATGTGGTCAGTCAATTTATTTACATTGAACATTCTCAGGCCGTATCAAACCATAAAAGTCCGTCCGTTGATTTCACCGAATCTCATTCTCATTTCTTTTTACATATCAAAAGGAAACTTGTAATAGTTATGATCCACCTGCCTAAATATTAATTCCCATTGAGGTCATACGTCATATGTACAAAAGCCATAAAAGTATATTGTCTTACATTTTGGGCTTGGTAGAATGTATCCTCCTAACTGTATGAGCAACCGACCCTCGGACTGATCCTCTTGCATGTACATCGTATCAATCACATTGACCGAGTCTTCACATACATTTACATCTCTGAAAATATTAAGCGTGGATTATCATATGATTACTGAATGGAATGTGACGGATGGATTTCAAAGACGTGACATGGCTGAACTTTAACATATCGCAAAAGGAAAACGTATTTGTTCTGGGAGACTTTCTTGAGGTAGGCTTTCCATGGCATGACAGAGGGTAGGGTTAATAATGTTGTGCAGGGTCAAGTGTATGAAGGATTAAGAATGGAAATTAGATTCAAAATCAAGATGTTATTGTTTGGATTCGTGTGATGGGACAAGTAAATAATTATTGGTGCCGTGACGTGCTGTGTGACATGATTTTTGTTTTTTTTTTTAAATTGCGAATTATTTGACTGTCAAACGAACTTGTTTTAAAACGCAAGATTTGAATACAGAGGAGTTTAAAATATTTATTGGGAAAAGGGGTAAACACGATTTCCCTGATCTTGATAATTACTCAGGATTCATTATTTGTGACAGCTCTTTGTCATAAGTAAGAGCTTGAAAAATATATTATGATACGCATTCGTTTTTTGAAAATAAGTATTACATCTTTAGTATAATTTATTTCATCAGGTCGGAGTAGTTGGGAATGTAATGGATTACTTTAAGACAACATTAAGCTGTGTTTCCCACATGACAGCTTATTATTTCATAAATTTTTATCATATTTAACGGTTTCCCTTCTGAGTTCAGAACTCCAAACCAGCAAGTCCGGTTTAATTTATACGAATATTAATTTTTATATTGGATTATCTATGACTAGGTAAATACATTTTATAAAGTCTAATCGTTTGATCTATGTATGCAAAGGGTAGAATACTGATTCTAGCTACAAGTCTAAACAACGTTTGGTGAGTTTTTGAATTTTTTCAAAGAATTTTTAGATGAAAAGCGGATTAGTTGGTGTGGGTGTAACTTTTAGTACCTACCAGAATATTTTATTCCAATCTGTGTTACAGGTAGGAATAAAGGTGAAATAATAATGAGCTCTTACCTAAATGATAAATCCAAAAAACATGTGTATAAAGTTAGCTCAGAACTACTCATCATTTACCACTACGCCTCATCAGCATACAACTGCTCGTCTTTGTACAAAGGTGTGTTCAAAATCTTGAAAAAGATTAACGGATTAACCTTTGGCCAACCTGCAAAACATGTGCCCTCAGGCTGTCTCACTATTTAATAATCTTACTGATCGAAAGTTCATCCCCTGATTTCAGATGTAGCAAGATTTTTTATATTTTTTACTTGGTCCGTAGAAAAATTTAAAAACAAAAAAAACTTGCAGCCCTGATACATTAGCATGTCACGCTTTCATTTGAAATAGGATGTGCTAATATATAATATTATTGAGTAACGAACAAAGGATAGGAAAGCTAACGAACAAGAAAATGCATCTTGATCTCATGAGACAAGAACTTAGTTCAAGTTTACCAAATCGCTTCTGGCTTTTCCCCACATTCCTCCAAGTTTGGGAGTTTAGTGGTAAATGTGCTCGGAATTAATGTATTCATCCCCTGGACTCCTCAGTTGATTTAAACAATCCTTGTGCATCCCTCCTGCTTCTGCATCTAGTTGTGTCTAAAGGAATATTTAATTAAGTCCATTACCTCAGAGTCAGATGAGGTTCGAGGTTAAAACACTTGTCAGGAAGTAGGTACTTAGGACTACTTAGTAGCAGGAGGAATAGGTGGATCTAAGTATAGTGTGGTGTTGATCTACTAATAGTCTATCGTGACAACCTGATATTCTTGGAAAGTGAATGGAATATATTCAAAATAAAGTTTAAATTGGGGAGCGTGTGTCGGGTGATTGATATTTAATTAGCGATAATAATTTTAGTGTTATCCACTTTGGGAAGTAGCAGAGCTGGAAGGTTGCAGCTTAAATGTGAACTAGTGGGAAGTTTAGTTCCTATGTGGCAATCGAAATAAATTTGAATCGGTTAGAGTGGAAGCGGGTGCGGGTAGTAAACCCTGTAAACCGTTTCAGTATCTTGACACTTTGAAATCTGTGTCTGGGTGCTGGGGGAATAGGTTTCAAGGATAAATCTGGCCATATATACTCACCATGCACTCGGTGAATGGTTTCAAGGGCACATTTACCAAACTTTTATGTAACGGAATTCCGGGATATTTTGTGAATACGACTAATACGAGTTTTGATATCACCTTGGTGTAAATTGCAAATCACTGCAAGAGAAGAAACCAACCGCAATTCAACGGTTGGACTACCTTGAAATATTTACTTTACAGTTCTTGACTGCATTTATGCAATTGTGAAGAAGACTCACTGCAGGTTTTTATTGACATGCTAAACCGCTATTTTTTCTAAAGACCATTTGTGGATCGGGATTCTATGTATCCCGAATATTACAATTACGATTTCCGTCAAAGAATCTCGTAGACATCATAATTACATTGAATGGTACAACTATACTAAACACTTACGAGCCAATGCTCTCCGTAGTGTCAATACGGACACTCTAGTTACGGATTTTGATAATATTGATCAAGGTTGCGAGTTGTCCAAGTATCTTATCAGGTGCTTATGTAAAGTTAGATATCAAGCTTTGATTTGCCACTACAAATTAGTTGTAAAACAGTATTGAGACTGTAAAGTAAATATATTTATTTGTGAACGTTATGATCCTTCCACACGTGCCTGCTTTAAAAATTAATATAAAACTGGCAGTGGTAGAAGCAGTGGTTGATTTTTTTTTGCGTTTTAAGAGCAGTTTGATATTAATGTTAATGACTTCAGTGTGATGTTGACATGTTAACAGTTGACATGTTATTTTGAATCAATTGATATTTGTAATTGAATTTTTACAGATTAAACTCAAGTGATATTTGCAGTTAAATAAGTTCACACTATCAACGATCGTAATTCCCTTAATCCTTTGCTCTACCTAATTCAACTGTATATTGTATCTCACTTAACCGTCCTAGAGTTGGTTTTGCTGAATTGAATACCTCAACCCACTAATTGGGGTTCGGTCCTCGATAACATTTGATGGCTTAGTATATGCTCGTAAATACTGGTAATAACAATGTGGGAATAATAAGTGATGGTGTATGGATTAAAATGTTGATGTAGAATTCAGGTTCTCTACCGGTTTGTAGAGATGCATACATTTAAGAAAGGACCAAGAACTCCATTGACAGAATGGTGTGAATAGAGCAGAGCAACGGGTGTTGGATTTATGACTTGTCGCTGAAAAAAAATTATGTTATAGCCATGTAAACCCTTTCGGCAGAGGTACGTTAATTACTCTCTAGGTATTCCTCTATGTGTATATTGTGTGTAGGGTCAAAAGTTTTCCGGGTCAGTTTTATCGCTGGTTTGAATAAGATTACTTTTACATAATATAGCCATTCCTCCCCTAGTATTTTACACAAGACAACATAGCATTTCCATTATCGAATTACTCTGTTCAAATCAGACTTGGCTTGGGTCTTTGTGGAGGATCTGTAGAGTTTACATGAATCCTTTCATTTGATGAGATAATTGTTTAGGGATCGGCACCCAAGACTTGGTCCGCATGGATGACCAGTATTTGATTCGCATTGACTTTCTTATAATCTTTCGTGGCAATCGCATTGAATCTGGGATGAGGCTTTATAGTAGTTTGGGTTTCAATTTATCCCTTGTCGTTTGAATTCCTTCAAATAGTAATATTTTCAATTGACTCTAGAGACACGATTTTTAATGGCTTAGCCTAGATTCTAGTGAGTTTAAATGGCGTGTGTATTAGGTCTTTTCTTGGGTGGGATATGGTACTCAAGAGATTTAGATAGTTGTGGTAGAAAATAAGTTTTGGTGACGTGAAAAGGGAAATTTATTTATATTATCGCGATGGAAAGACTTGGCAAAAGTTGGCATTGGCACCTGTAAGGACTCAAGTGGAAATATAATTAAAATACATAATCTGCAGATACCACTGCTAAGTTCCCCGTATTCAATTCGCAGCATAGCAAAAAAAAACAGAATACACAAAGGGTCAAACAGCAGATAAGATTTAATACGATCTGCCAAAATGTAGTAGACGTGAAGTGAGATATATTATAATTTCGTTACGCACTTCAGAGTGTTTAATTTACTCTTGTTGGGACAGTATGGGACAAATACAAGAACATGGTAACTTGTCAAGTGGCAATAACGACATTGAAAATTGAAACTGAGCTCTTCGCATTATTGTCAGTCCCCAATCAGCAAGCCAAGGTGTTCAAAGTTAGTTAGTTGTGTTTCAAACGCGAGGTTATTCCAAAGTGGTATATTATATTAAGGAAAAAACCCACTAATTCTCTTATGACCGACTGACTCTTAAATCGTATGGACTAATCCTGTGATGGTGCCGTGCTGGCTCATGTCATGTCGGAGAATTAGATATGACGACGCTGCTAAGAACATGAAAATCAGTGACTCAGACTTTTGGTTTGACAGTATATTTCCTTAATGACGAGTGACGGAGTTTCCTGTGCCAAAACAAATCTGCCTGAACACAAAAAGTTCTTAAGTTGATTATTTTTATGCCTTCCAAGCTTTTGGATATTGGACAGGAGACAAAGTTAGTTACACAACCGGGTTTTCCGAGCTTCTAATGCCCCTTGGGGAATAGTGCTAATCGCTATGAATGAAACTGTAGAAAAGAGACTGTTGAGTTGATATGGTTCATCGACGCGTTGAAACGACCATCTATTTCTGACACGGTGTGCAATGAACAAGAAGACTCGCTAATTGTAACTTTTAAACTTGGCCACGAATCCACAAAATATACCCGGAGCACTAACTTAGCACACTCCACGAAATTGCATACACCATAGTAAACAACTCCACGCTTATTCCCTAGCTTGTAGAGTCTCCTGTTTCCTCATCCGACTCATCCCCGAAAGTGCTTCCGTCTTCAATAATTATTGCCAATTAAGATTGACTTAAACGATCGCTGACTTGGCATACTTGCCTCACCCATTAAAATGTCCAAGTTCTTTAGTAAAATAGAAGAGTTTTGGAAGGACCCTTCCTTGGCTGTGAATGCCTTACACCCAGCTACTAAGAAGGGGATCCTCGTTACAGGAAAAGAGAACCAAGGCCGAGTGCATGCAAACAATAATATAAATAATAATTATAGTAACAATCCCCCAAGTTTTGATCGAAATCGAAGATACCACAGCTCTCTGTCATTGCACAAAGCGAATAGACTTGTGAGTTTCGCCCCTCCAGGGATTACAAATAGTACAACCGATCTCCGGGGACTGAGCCAAAATAAGAGGACTGGAGTCCCGATTTCGAATCCCACATACACTAGTAGTAATAATGTCCCTACAAGTAGTAGTGTTCGGTTAAGGGGTAGGGCAAAATTAATTTTGCGAACTCAAAGTGACTTGAAATTAAATGTTGTGAGCGGGTGTCGAAATAGTGGGCTTCAAGTGGAGAGTGTCGGTATCGGGTGTGGAGACGTAATTAGGGAAGATCGTGAGTGGAATAATTCTGAGGCTTCATCAACAACTCGGAAAGGAAATAATAATATTGTCACAGAGTAAGCTTATGATTGGGATTTTAATAATTTAGCCAAGATGTACGGGTTGTCCTGATGGGGGGATGTTTAGTGTTAAGTACGTGTGTTTACAAAGTGTGTGTATTCTGATTGAAAGATTTATGAGCTATTATACAAGTGGGTATTTGATAGTTAATAAACGGTGCGGTGGTGTGATGCTCATGTTGTTTTTCTAGCTTTCAATTGAGTTTGCTAACAGAGTTTATTATTTTATGGAGTGGTGTCAGTCTCAGGTCTAAATTTATTTTTAATCAAGTTGCAGAAGGAAAGGGTTGGATTAAAATTGTAATCCTAGGTAAGGTAGTTTAGGAGATAAAATACGTCAGACTACGATAGAATTATGATTAATCGTGCTGTGGCATTAATTTAGGGTCATTACATTGCGTCCAGACAATTTTTATTCGGATATATTGATTGTGACTATTAGAGAGAGTGCGCTGAATTCATAAATTGAGTCATCCGTCCACCTCAAACATTTATCCTTGTTTTTTTCCTATTAGAATTGGGAAGTTTGTAGGTGTCTTGCTCTTGTCTCCGAACTTGGAAGTAAGACTGTTGGTTTAGCTACAAAAATTGTTACAATAACTGGAACCCGTGTTCCACGGAGTTGTTAAATACATACTTCAGTCTTAGATATTGGGTTTCAAAGGGAATCTTAATTAGCGCTAATTGTAAGTAGGAGTACCGAACGGTCAGTTGAATTTTTTAACTGCCCATGCAAATTTTGTCTATTGCGCTCTGTATGGTGGCATCTAATTCTAAGGATGTGAACATCTTATTCCCAACATTAATGTCTTCTCTCTCTTTTTTTTTAGTTTATGGAGTCGAGACGATCCTCATCAATTCCAAAGACTAGAAGAAAGAAAAACCTCTTGCCCAGATTCAACTGAAATCTTACCGTTGGACACATCCAAGGTAACGTTTAAGAGTTTTACAATGTTATATTTTGATTGGGTGGCCGGGCTTAAAATTTGTTGACGGTATGGACTAATTGAATACTGTAGAATTTAAAATAAAAAATGACTAATGCTCAACGAGAATTCAAGGTTGTTGAGATTATGGATTACTATAGGATGAGTTTAGGCAAACGAAGCATAATAATTTGAGGACAGTTAAAACGTGTGAGTTCAATTGCTACTTATTACTCACTCTTTTTATGCTTGGGGTCAGATCGTGATGGATGAAAAGGCTTGAAGTGTTATTTTACGAGCTTAAAATTCCTTCGTAATCTCCTTCAGTTATTGTTGCTTTATAGTAGTTAACTTTTTAAGCTATGAGAGAGTATAGTAGTTATGAGTAAATTATCGGAATTTGCGAAGAAGCTCAAGATTAGTTACCAAACTCAGGGATTTTGGTGGATTATTAAGTATCGACAGATACTTTATGCGAATGCTCTTGTGTCCGTCCGTCTGTCCGTCCGTCTGTCCGTCCGTCT